>CM034148.1:465959097-465961597 GCA_019776745.2 Taxus chinensis
AACAACACACACATGCACACACACACACAACACATACACCCACACACACACATGGCACACCACACACACACACACACACACACACACACACACACACACACACACACACCCCCACATGCCACACACAACACACACAACCACACAACACACACACACGCACATGCAACAAAACACGCACACAACATTTACACACACCACACACACACGCACACACACACACACACACACACACACACACACACACACACACACACCACACATGCACAAAACACAAACACATGCATGCATACAACACGCAACATGGAATGCACATGCACCCCATGCCAACACACACAAACACACACACACACACACACACCGAAACACACATACGCAAAAAAAACACCCACATGCGCACACACACACACGCACCCCACACAAAAACACGTGCACACACAAACACACACACACAACACACACACACACACACCACACACAACACACCACACACACCCCACACACACACACACACAAACACACAAACCACACACACACACACACACCCACACACACATGCAAGCACACACACAACACAAACACACACACACACACACAAACCACCCCCACCACCCACAACGCACACACCCACCACAACAACAGACAACAAACCCCACCACAAAAACACACACACACACAACACACAAAACCCACACCAAAAACACAAAACACACACAAAATACACACACACACACACACACAACACAAACACACACACACACACACACACGCCACACACTTCACACACAAAACACACCCACAACAAACACACACACACAACAAAAACACAACAAAAACACACACACACACACACTACACACGCACCAAAAACACACACACAACACACACACGCACCCCACCCACACACACAACAACTCACATGCACACACACACACACAATTTACTCACACACACACACACACACAAAACACACACACACACACACATGCACAAAACAACACACACGTCACAACCACACACACACACAGACACGCACACGCACACACACACAAACACAAGCACACAGCACACCCACACATGCACCACAAACCACACAACACCCCCCCACACACACACACACACACACACACACACACCACCCCACACGCACACCACACCCGACACACACACGCAACACACACATAACACACAAAACAAACACCACAACAAAACACAACACACGCACAAACACAACGCTACACACACACACACAACACACACACACACACACACACACACACACACACACACACAACCACGCACACACACAACACGCACACACACGCACACACACACACAAACACACACACAAAACATGCACACACGCACATGCACACACACAACACACAACACACACGCACACAACACACAAAACATGCACATGCACACCAACACACACACACAAACACCACACAACACAACACACACCCAACCAAACACACACAACACACACACACAAACACACACCCATGCCACACACGCAACAACACACACCAACACACACACAACGCACACACACACACACACAAAACACACACCACAAACACACCCACAATGCACACAACACACACCACACACCCACACACACACACACACACACACACACAACCACACACACACACCACCCACACACACACCACGCACACAACACACAAACACACCAAACACAACGGACGTTACACAACACACACACACACACAAAAAACAACAAAACACACCACACACAAACAAAACACACCACACACACACAACACACACACACACACACACACCACACACAACACCACCCGCACACACACACACGCACACGCACAAAAAAATGCAACACACACAACACACACACACACCCCACCACACACACATGCACACACACGACACACTGCTGCACACGAACACACACACACACACATACACACAAACAACACACACACGCACACACAACACACACACACACTTTCAACAACAAACAAAAAACACACACACACCACCACACACACAAAAAACACATGACAAATGAAACACACACAACACACAAACACCACACACACACACCACACACACACACACACACAAACACACAAACACAACACACACGCACACACACATGCCACACACACACAAACACACACACACACACACATGGCAACAAACCACATACATGCACACACATGTTTACACGCACACACACACACACACACACACACACACAAACAACACACAAACACACACCACATGCACACAACACACCACACAACACACACACACACACACGCAAGACACAACACACGCACACGCACCACACACACATTAACACACAAACAACGCCCACACCAACACGCACACACACACACACACACAACACCACACTGCACACACACAAACAACACACACACGCACATGCACACAAAACACACATGCACACACCCACACGCACACATGCACACACACACACACACACCAACAC
>CM034148.1:465966597-465986597 GCA_019776745.2 Taxus chinensis
ACACATGCACACACATATGTAAATACACGGGGATGCACATGTAACATCCTCATTTTTATACATTAGAACAAGTAAATTTTTTTTTGATAAATGCTTCCTGGTTCTAAATACATAATTTAGAACTCACAAATCAAAACAACCATTCTCATTACAGATAACCATATGCAGCTGTAATGACTCGGAGTACCTCCGATCTATTCATTCCATGACTCAATAATCTACCACTCTATTCATGTGTATTAAGAGTTGGCGTTTTTATTTAACACATCACTCTTGCAGTTCTCTATCCTAATCTGGGATTCAGAATGCTCTGTCTAAGGAGCCTATCTGAATAATTGTTACCATTATTCATCAGCATCTCATCCCTTAGACTAGGTGACTTAGGACAATGCAATCAGCAGCTTACGATACTTTGGCCAAAGATTTGAAACATAATGCTTATGTCTCATATTCCTTGATGGCATACTCGTCAATCTGGAATACATCCTTCACCCCATTCCTGTGTTATGTAGAATGTCTTATACTGACTTCTGTCAGTCTCTCCTATCCCAAGTTATTCACTCAGGAATGGATTAGTAAGATGACAACGTTATAGGGATGCTCCCGAGGACTAGGGATACACTGACATACTGGATCAACCCTAGTTAATCCAGTGTGTCAAGATACCCTGAGTCTCCTAGGGCAGCCTTATAACATGACCACATTCCTAATCAGTCCCAGAGTAACTTGTTCGAGTTTAAGGTGTAAATCTTAACGATCAATGTAAAGGGTGTCGTCATAAGTCACCTGCATTGTTGTATCTTCGAGAAGATCCTAATCTTCTCGAAGGTACAACCCTGCAGTTGACTTGTGTCGTCAACCTTTAAATCCGCCTCGAAAAGATCTACTTATTAATAAGTGGTACATACATTGAGTTAAAATTATACCATAAGACGCTCCCTTAAGGGTAGTCTTTCCCAATCCCTGGGTTCCTCACCTTAGAATTACCTTTCTTAGTAAAACCCATTACACAAGAGAAGTTATTAAGACTAGAGGTCCCTTCAAGGAGTTCATAGAATATACATAATTCTAAATCAACGAAATTGGACAATAACCTCAATCTTCACATGAGATTGCTAACCAAACCCTTTTTAGGTTTATATCTTTTCTCATAGCTGAAATCTTATCTTACTTATTAGTATCGAGATAAAGTGATTAAGATTCCAATTAAACGTTGTCTTGACTTAGAACAAGACTAGGAAGTAATAATTTATTCAATCGTTTAGCTTCCTGTTCAGGTTTATTTAACCCTAGCTTCCAGAAAAGACAGTGATCTAAATTCCAATTTAGCTTTAGATAGAACATACTAGAACTACTAAACAATCATAAGTATTCAGTCACATATTCTTGCAAGCTAATTAATAATCATAAAAAGTTCTCCAAATTATACAATAATAACAATGCTCTCAAGATCATTTGAACCGAAGAAGGTCCAAACTTATCAAGATACCCTATTAAATACTAACATATAAGTAACAAATATTCTCTTTTCATTCCTCTCAAGCTAATCAAATACATTTTATGCATTCAGCACATTTGATACAATACTCAACAGAAAAAAGAACATCTTTCTACAAGTAGTACATTCAGAGAATCAAGCTGTAATTCATCATAAAACCAAATCAAACAAATCTGATCATCCTATCAGATCTGCGAGATTTTACCACTTACGGAAACCATCTGCAAAAATTGTCAACATGGGTCAGTTCGATGAACTGAGCATGATAAGCACTAACTCTTAAAACAATTGCAATCCATCAATTGTTTTAATTAAACAACCTATTTAAATGAAATCAATTCACTAAACATGTAAACATATTTCAGATTATGCTCTTGTAATACAATAAAATTATACACGCGTAACTCATATTATAGTTACTAAATAGTCCTAGATACCTTCCAGATATTTCATCATAAACGTGTTAGTGACCAAGAAGAACAAATGCATCTAAAACAACTATCCATCTGAATCCCAAGGACAACAAACATCAGACAGACCATTACATTCAACATAGTGAAAATGAATATCATAAAAATTCATGATTCCATCAATATGTTAAAACAATTCCAAAGTTAGATAAAAATATATCAACAATACTTTACAACAGAAGAGAAAGAAAACGAGTCATTCATATTTCCCTTCCAATCAAGCTCATGACTGTACCGTCTCCTCAAGAGTAAAGCATTCACCTTATACGCATACGAATAAGTCAGACGAGACCACAAGAAGAACCACAGTTTTTTTAAAATTTAAATATAACAACTTCCTATAGCGTACTAGCAATACAGTAACTCTCGCACCGAGGCAGTGATGAATAATCTATCAAATAGACTCCACATAACCTTCCATACTAATCAACAAATGAGAAAATATCCAATGCCATCGCTTGTCGAAGTACAGTTAACAACTCTTTAGTTCAGTCAAGCTCACGACTAGATATTCATACTAACAGAAGACGTAATCATGCACAAACACAACAACAATCGCACTCAGCAACATACAGCTCAATCTAGTCCCTACTAAAACTTTGTAAGGACTTAGATCAAAAGCCAAAATAAAAGAATAACATCTTTATCACAGTCAAACAAGAGACTCAATAACATTAATACAATGATGTTTCCTTATGCATATATAGTGACATTCATACCGAATCTAACACAACATGCACAGCCTCATTTAACTAGAACAAATTCTTTTGATAATATAGCCATGACTTATATTAGAAGTCATTTTCTAGAAAATAATCTCAACAAGGTCTTCACAGAAGCCGAAATTCCATTACAGTATTTTCCTCAAGTTTCATCCTATGCCAAGCTACTTAAGATTACAACAAAGTCTCAAACCAAGTAAAGTTTGAAAAGAAAGCCCTTCCTTTACTCTCCATAGAAGTGGACAGAAAGGGACACAAGAATATAAAATAGGAGTCTGAATGTTATGCACGCATAGCGAGGGTTTAAACTGATAATCAAGCCAACTCGCAACATTTCAAATCTCCAACAGTATGTTTACCACTAATGCTCAAAACAAGGTTTAGATTGAAGTTACTTTCATGCGACCACAACTCAAGAGTCATAACAGTATTCACAACTAAGATTATTTAGAAAGGAAAACATAATATACACATCAATAGTTCAAAAAGAGTCAAACCCAAGTAATATTCTCAATCAAAAACTCCTTCAGAAGTCAAAATACTATCAACTCAAGGATTCCAACGGGATTCAATAACATAATGTATTCACGACTGTACTTCTTCAGAAACCAAGACATAATTTCATTTCAAGAAGTTCATCAACATCAATTATATATATTACTCACAACATAACTTATACAGAAGTCGAAATATCATGTACATTCAAGAATTCCAACAGTATCCTTTTCAACAAGTGAAAACAACAAGATATCGACAGAAGTCTGAACCAAACAAGAGAACAATTCATGGACTCCCACAGAACCGAATTCGTGTATTTTCCTTGCAAGCATTTCTTCAAAATCTAACCAAAATGCAATACACAGCAAGATAGTGCAACAGTTCGAAACACAATACACACCCATCAAGGGTTTACTTGAAAAAATCGAGCCAGTAAGAAGATACAGCAACTAAATCACACAAGCTACCATAAAAAACCAACTGAACCCAAAAATCATCTGAACAGAGTTGTTCTAATGAAATCATTTGAAAGAAAGCAAGATTTTTTTAAAGGTTAGGGCCTAACATGCCTGGTAATGTTGCTTAAAAATCCAAGGAAGACCACTAAAAGAGCTCGAGCCTTCTCCTCTTTTTCCATGTTAGATTCAACAACAATAATTTGTTATTTCCATGCCTTATAAACTTTCCTTGCCAGAGAAAAGAGCTAGTTACTCTCATATTTTCCATGCAACACCAAGTAGACTGGTGCAAAGAACCAGTGATCAAACAGAGAGAAAACCGGAGCGCATGAAAAACCAAACAAACTACTAGTTTTCCATTTTGCATGTCTTCCCGAGAAATATGAGCTCGAAGACCGAGTTCATTAATTGCATTAACTCCAAAATTCCCGCTCAATCGCCATTGCCACCAACCGCCATAGTTGGCGATGCACAAAAAGAATGAAAGACCATTTCTAACTTTGGCGACTCTACCACGTCAGCTTTTGCTAGCCGTTTGAAACTTCCACCATATCCATGTCCTTCATGCTTATCCATCCCATTTCATGCCATAGAAACTACCGCCCATGGCTCGTACCCCTTCATAGGTCCCCTTCCTTCACTAACATTTGTTAGGTTAGAAACATAGGTTATGATTTAAGATGATACTTAGTCTAACCTCCTTAGCACTAGGTTGCTAACTTAGAACATTTAGCTTATAGCTTAGGCCTAGGTTACATTAACACTAATCTAACCCATAGGTTATAGTTTAGGTTTAGGTTATTAACCTTAATAAATCCAGTTTAGGTCTAACATTTAAGAATGTTCAGAATAAGAACCTACAGACATACATTCACGAAAAGGATTCACTCCTACACTACCAATAGGCTAGTTGAATAAATGTATCTGAATTTATTACCTGGCCCACGATCAAGACATTCCTGATATTACGATATCGGGAACCAATTCATTTAACACGATCAGTCTAAGTTAGACTCCAGAATAGATTATTCAATGCATTCAGACCTTACAACCTGCGTAAGGTCTATAAATTTGTTCATCCCGAATAAACTTAAAGCATATCTTGGATCAATGCCACTGATCCAAGGCTGGGTCTTATAGATGGATAAATACACAATTCACTCTGAGATCAGATTAAAATCAGGTGAAAAAATGAAAGAAATAAAAGAGTCCAATCATATTCCGACTTAGTCAAAGATCTTCAATTGCAAAGAAGATATAGTACATATCAAGCATGACTTCACAATCAAAGGAACACATACTTTTACAAAAGAAATCATATATCAATACTTGAATGCTCAGGAGGAAGTAACAACAGTTCAGAGTGTTACATGCTTCCCTCCTAAAAGATTCATCATGCCGATGATTACATATTTGATTAACCTTCAGGTCAACCAATTTATTAGTTCACAAAACAATGCGACTATTTCCAACTTAAATAGTTCCAAAAATCAATGTCACAACACATTTTATTCAGCCTGAATAATGTTTGCCTCCATTTGGCTTTCATATAAACTTGAAAAAGATAAGTTCATAAAAGAAATGTTTTGTCAACAGATTTCATTCTGTTGAAAAAGAAAAGGAAAAGCAATTGTCATCTCTTCCAGATTTTCCCAAGTTGCACTTTCTTCATTAAACTAGTCCCACTAGACCTTACATTGCTGTATTTCACGATTTCTCAAATGCAATTGGCGAGTTTCCAGCACTCGTGTGGGTTTAACCACGATTATTCCTGGGTCTTGGACCTGCAAGGAATTCCAATTTAAGACATGTGAAAAATTTGAAATGTATTTCTTAAGCAAAGAAATATGGAAAACATCATGCATGTGAGATAAAGCAGGTGGTAATGCTAATCGATAAGCTACAGGATTGATTATTTCAACAATTTCGAAAGGTCCCATGAAATGAGGTGACAACTTGGTAGCCTTGCCAAAAGTTATAGAACTCTTTCTGGGTTTAACACGAAGAAAAACCTTCTCACCAAGCTCAAACCTTCGATCAACCCGCTTAAGGTTAGCATAGCTCTTCTGCCTATCCGCTGCTTCCTTTAATCGTTCACGAATCAACTTAACTTGCTGTTCCATTTTAGTGAGGATCTCTGGTCCAATTATCACTCTATCCTCAACACTATCCCAGCTAACAGGGGTTCTGCACTTTCTTCCATAAAGTGCTTCAAATGGTGCCATTTAAAGAGATGAGTGATAAGTGTTGTTGTATGCAAATTCAACTAATGGAAGATACTCTTTCCATTTATACTATTGATCCATACAATACATTCGCAACATGTCCTCCAACACTTGATTTACCCTCTCAGTTTGTCCATCTGTTTCCGGATGATATGCAAAACTGAAGTTTAGTTTCATTCCAAGAGTTGTATTAAGTATTTGCCAATATCTTGACGTCATTCTAGGATCCCTATCAGATATAATCAATTCTGGTACACCATGCAATCTGAAAATTTTCATGTATGAATCTCTTGGCCAGCACTGGTGAATCATCGTTTAGATTTCTAGCTGATGAAATGAGCTACCTTAGTTAGTTTATCTACAACTACCAGGATAACATCATGTTTATTCCTGGACATGGGTAACCCTTGTACAAAGTCCATGGTTCTTACTTGCCATTTGTACTGGGGTATGCTATGAGGATATAACAGTCCAGCAGGGTGCATATGTTCTACCTTAACCCGCTTACATTCCAGACAATGAGTCACAAAATCAATGACATCCTTTTTCATACCTTTCCAAAAGTATTGTTGTTTCAGATCAGCAAGCATTTTTTTGATACCCGGGTGTCCAGAGAAAGGTGAATTATGAAATTCAACTAACAACTTCTTTCTCAAATCATTTAGCACAGGTACGTATACCCTATTTTCATAATGCAAGATTCCTTCATTATCAAAATGAAAACCTTTATACCTCTCATCATTAGGTTCTATAGCAAGCGCTGCTTTTACTTGCTAAAAGTATGTATCTGATTCTGAGGCACTTTTTACCTCATCCTTAAACTGAGTTCTTAATGTTATAAGAGCAGAAATGTGCCTCCTACGACTTAGAGCATCTGCTACTCTATTCTCCTTCCCTTTGATGTAGCTAATATCAAAATCATATTGTGATAAAAATTCTAACCACCTTCTTTATCTGGCATTTAGATTAGGCTGAGTGAAAATATATTTCAGTCCTAAGTGATCAGTTTTCAACTCAAAAGGTTTCCCAAGTAAATAGTTTCTCCAGACTTGAAGCGCATGAACAATGGCAACAAGCTCCAAATCATGAGGAGCATAATTCAGCTCATGTAACTTAAGTTTTCTACTTTCATATGCTATGACTTGATCATTTTGTAACAAAACACCTCTAAGGCCTTCCCCAGAAGCATTTGTTACAACAGTAAAGCTCCCATTAGGGTCTGGTATAGCTAATATAGGTGCGGAAGTCAACCGGCTTTTCAGACTTTTGAAAGCCGCTTCACACTTATCATTCCAATTAAATTTCTTATCCTTCTTCTGCAATGAAGTTATTGGTGCAGCCACTTTAGAAAAATCCTTAACAAATTTTCTATAGTAACTAGCAAGACCCATGAAGCTTCTTACTTCGTGCACATTCTTTGGTGCAGGCCACTCAATTATTGCCACTATTTTTGAAGGATCTACAGCAATTCCTTCTTTACTTATGACATGACCCAAATAGTGAAATTCTGAATCAAAGAAAGAACATTTGGATAACTTACCGTATAACTTTCTTTTTCTCAAAATTCCCAAAACTATCTTCAAATGCTCATTGTGCTCCTCAACGCTTTTAGAATAAATGAGAATATCATCCAAGAATACAAGTACAAACTTGTCCAAATATTCTTGAAAGATATTGTTCATTAAGTTCATAAAAGCTGCAGGTGCATTAGTTAATCCAAAGGGTAGAACCGTGAATTCATAATGTCCGTACCTTGTTCGGAAAGTTGTTTTATGAATATCTTCTTCTTTAATCCTTAACTGATGATAACCAGATCGAAGATCTATCTTAGAATAAACTGCTTCCCCACGCATCTGATCAAATAAATCATCGATCCTTGGAAGTGGATATCTGTTCTTGATTGTTGCTTTGTTCAACATCCGATAATCAATACATGGCCTAAGTGTTCCATCCTTTTTTTTCACAAATATTACGGGTGCTCCCTAAGGTGAAACACTTGGTCTAATCAAACCTTTAGATAAAATTTCTTGCAATTGTGCCTTAAGCTTGACTAACTCTGTAGTAGTCATCTGATAAGGTGCTTTGGAAATAGGTTCCGTTCCTGGTTTGATTTTGATGGTGAAGTCAAACTCCCTCTTGGGTGGTAACCCTAGTAATTCTTCTGGAAAAACATCCCTGAAACTTTGTAGCAGAGGAAATCGTTTCATGGAATCACCATCTTCTTCTAAAAATTTAGATATCTTTACTGCATAAAGGGTACATCCTTTGTTTTTAGCCTTTTTAAGCTGCATAGCTAGCAGTTTTCTAACTGAAATTTCCTGTTTCACACCTTGAATCTCTGCTGTTTCCAGCTGATCATCTAAACATTTTATGTTCTTTTCATAACAGTCTAATTTTTCTTTATGGTCAGCTAACCAATTGACACTGATGACAATGTCATACGATCCCAAAGGTGTAACATAGAGGTCAACTTCCGTGGAAAAGTTAGGTAAGTCAAGGACTGCCCCAAAAAGACACATACTCACTGTATGAACAGAGTTATTACCATACTATACAGTCCAAGATTTATCCATTTTCCCAGCTTTTCTTTTAAGTTTAGAAGCAAGTTTATTGGAAATAAAACATTCAGTAGCTCCTGTATCAAAAAGAATAGTGACAGGTATGCCAAATAACTTACCCGGAACTTCTATAGGTGTCACTTGCTTTTCAGCTTGCTTGTCTGCTACTGCAGCATGTATCTTATGCTGCTGATTATGATCATCCTTCTTCAAAGGGAACTAATTTGCGTAGTGGTCTTTGCCACAATTGTAGCAGCCTCCTACAGGTCCCTTTTTAGGCTCAAAATTGCCTCCAGCCTTGTAATTATCACGTTGTCCTCCATAGGGCTTCTGCCCATTGTTATAATTTTTGGTAAAATTATCCCTTACATTTCCAGCAGGCTTATTTGCTACTGGTTTCTTACTATTATCCCCTAGAAACTTACTTTTGTTTCCAAACTTTTTCCATGGTCCCTTTTTGGGTGCAAGAGAGGTTGAAGGAGGGTTTGCAATCTTCTTTCGCACTTCCTCTTTATGAGCAGAAATAGCCTTTAATTTATGTTCTTGTCTTATGGCCTTTTCAACAACTCCTTCCATAGTGGTTGGACTGTGAACATCGACCTCTCCCCCTATCACGGGATTTAATCCCATGATGAATTTCCATATTCTGAACTTCTTGTCAATTTGATACTGCGGTACATACTTAAGGAGTTTTGTAAACTGCTCCCAGTATTCAGTTACCGTTAGCTTCCCTTGATCTAAGTTCTGGAATTCTGTCATTTTCTGATCATAGAAAAGTTGTGGCAACCATCGTTGCCTAAAATAGCCCTTAAATTGATCCCAAGTAACATTGGTCTCATCAATATTTAGCTCAGCTTTACGGCTATCCCACCACAAAGATGCTTCATGGGAAAGCTGCCAGGCTCCCCAAATAGCTTTGGTTTCCTCTGAGAAGTTTCTTATTGCAAAGTACTTCTCCATTTCGTTGAGCCAGTTCTCAGCTCCATCTCCTAATGTGGTGCCATCATACTTAGGTGGGCTTATCCTTTTTATATCATTAGTGAGTTCTGTTGCCAACCTAGCCTTTTTGTTTTCTGGTTGGATAGGTGCATTTCTAGCATTAATATCAACACCCAAATCAGGGTTGTCCTCAGGAGGTTGCTGATTATTATTACCAGCTTCTCCATCCTCCTCATTTCCCATCACCTGCTGTTAAAGTACAGCTAAACAATCTCTTGTGTCCAACAGGGCAGCAAGGATCTCATCAAGTTTTTGGGTTGTTTCCGCCCCTCCTTTAGGTGGAGCATTATTCGCAATGTTCCCCCTTGTTCTAACCATTTTCTGTTACAAGAAAATTTAGGTTTTCATCAGATTATGGACATAATAGGTCCAAGAGCTGCAACCTCGCTCTAATACCAAGATGTAACATCCTCATTTTTATACATTAGAACAAGTAATTTTTTTTTTGATAAATGCTTCTTGGTTCTAAATACATAATTTAGAACTCACAAATCAAAACAACCATTCTCAATACAGATAACCATATGCAGCTGTAATGACTCAGAGTACCTCCGATCTATTCATTCCATGACTCGGTAATCTACCGATCTATTCATGTGTATTAAGAGTTGGCATTTTTATTTAACACATCACTCTTGTGGTTCTCTTCCCTAATCTAGGATTCAGAATGCTCTGTCTAAGGAACCTATCTGAATAATTGTTACCATTATTCATTGGCATATCATCCATTAGACTAGGTGACTTAGGACAACGCAATCAGTAGCTTGCGATACTTTGGCCAAAGATTTGAAACATAATGCTTATGTCTCATATTCCTTGATGGCATACTCGTCAATCTGGAATACATCCTTCACCCCATTCCTATGTTATGTAGAATGTCTTATACTGACTTCTGTCAGTCTCTCCTATCCCAAGTTATTCACTCAGGAACGGATTAGTAAGATGACAACGTTATAGGGATGCTCCCGAGGACTAGGGATACGCTGACATACTGGATCAACCCTAGTTAATCCAGTGTGTCAAGATACCCCGAGTCTCCTAGGGCAGCCTTATAACGTGACCACATTCCTAATCAGTCCCAGAGTAACTTGTTTGAGTTTAAGGTGTAAATCTTAACGATCAATGTAAAGGGTGTCATCATAAGTCACCTGCATTGTTGTATCTTCGAGAAGATCCTAATCTTCTCGAAGGTACAACCCTGCAGTCGACTTGTGCCGTCAACCTTCAAAACTTCCTCGAAAAGATCTACTTATTAATAAGTGGTACATACATTGAGTTAAAATTATACCATAAGACGCTCCCTTAAGGGTAGTCTTTCCCAATCCCTAGGTTCCTCACATTAGAATTACCTTTCTTAGTAAAACCCATTACACAAGAGAAGTTATTAAGACTAGAGGTCTCTTCAAGGAGTTCATAGAATATACATAATTCTAAATCAACGAAATTGGAAAATAACCCTCAATCTTCACATGAGATTGCTAACCAAACCCTTTTTAGGTTTATATCTTTTCTCATAGCAGAAATCTTATCTTACTTATTAGTATCGAGATAAAGTGATTAAGATTCCAATTAAATGTTGTCTTGACTTAGAACAAGGAAGTAATAATTTATTCAGCTCGTTTAGCTTTTTGTTCAGGTTTATTTTAACCCTAGCTTCCAGAAAGACAGTGATCTAAATTCCAATTTAGCTTTAGATAGAACATACTAGAACTACTAAACAATCATAAGTATTCAGTCACATATTCTTGCAAGCTTACATTGATAATCACAAAAGTCTCCAAATTATACAATAATAACAATTCTCTCAAGATCATTTGAACCGAAGAAGGTCAAACTTATCAAGATACGAATACTAACATATAAGTAACAAATATCTCTTTTCATTCCTCTCAAGCTAATCAAATACATTTTATGCATTCAGCACATTTGATACAATACTCAACAGAAAAAGAACATCTTTCTACAAGTAGTACATTCAGAGAATCAAGTTGTAATTCATCATAAAACCAAATCAAACAATCTGATCATCCTATTAGATTTGCGAGCTTTTACCACTTACGGTAACCATCTACAAAAATTGTCAACATGGGTCAGTTCGATGAACTGAGCATGATAAGCACTAACTCTTAAAACAATTGCAATCCATCAATTGTTTTCATTAAACAACCTGTTTAAATGAAATCAATTCACCAAACATGTAAACATATTTCAGATTATGCTCTTGTAATACAATAAAATTATACACGCGTAACTCATATTATAGTTACTAAATAGTCCTAGATACCTTCCAGATATTTCATCATAAACATTAGTGACCAAGAAGAACAAATGCATCTAAAACAACTATCCATCTGAATCCCAAGGACAACAAACATCAGACAGACCATTACATTCAACATATTAAAATGAATATCATAAAAATTCATGATTCCATCAATATGTTAAAATAATTCCAAAAGTTAGATAAAAATATATCAACAAATACTTTACAACAGAAGAGAAAGAAAATGAGACATTCATATTTCCCTTCCAATCAAGCTCATGACTGTACCGTCTCCTCAAGAGTAAAGCATTCACCTTATACGCATACGAATAAGTCAGATGAGACCACAAGAAGAACCACAATTTTGTTAAAATTTAAATATAACAACTTCCTGTAGCTTACTAGCAATACAATAGTTCTCGCGCCGAGGCAGTGATGAATAATCTATCAAATAGACTCCACATAACCTTCCATACTAATCAACAAATGAGATAATATCCAATGCCATCACTTGTCGAGGTACAGTTAACAGCTCTTTAGTTCAGTCAAGCTCATGACTAGATATTCATACTAACAGAAGACGTAATCATGCACAAACACGACAACAATCCCACTCAGCAACATACAGCTCAATCTAGTCCATACTAAAACTTTGCAAGGACTTAGATCAAAAGCCGAAATCAAAGAATAACCTCTTTATCACAGTCAAACAAGAGACTCAATAACATTAATGCAATGATGTTTCCTTATGCATATATAGTGAAATTCATACCGAATCTAACACAACACGCACAACCTCATTTAACTAGAACAAATTCTTTTTATAATATAGCCATGACTTATATTAGAAGTCGTTTTCCAGAAAATAATCTCAACAAGGTCTTCACAGAATCCGAAATTCCATAAAAATATTTTTGTAACATCCCCATTTTAAGATACTAGAACAAGGGAATTTTTTTTTTTTTGATAATGTTCTCTGTTATGAATTATAAAATTAAAACACACGTTCAAGTTTTAATAATTGTTCTCTGCCCAACAACACAGTTTGGATCACACAACTTCTTTTTAAAAGTAATGTTCCCTGTTCACATATTTACAATATGGAACACACATTCAATGCCATTCAATCTTATAACAGATTCTATATGCTGCTGTAAATGACTCAAGGAACTGCCGATCTTCCATTTTCATGGCTCGGAGTTTCAACGATCCTTCATTTCATGACTCGGAAACAACCGATCCTTCATGTTCGTTTATGCATAGTATAATATATATACCAGTTCTCTTAACCATTTCCGGTTATCGAAGTGATCCATTTAAGAAGCCTATCTGAATATCTGTTACTGATATTCATCTAACATCCTGCATCTTAAATTAAGTGATAAGGACAACACAACCAGCACTTGCGATACTTTGGCCAAATATTTTCACATGCTTTGCATGATCATATTTCTGGATGTGATACACATCAATGGAATACGTCCTTCACCTCACTTCACCTGTTATCTAGAATGGTCTTTCCTGGTTCCTACCAGTCCTCTCGATTTAAGGTCAGATTTAAATTTCTAATTTCCAACTAGCAATATGAACGAATATAGAAAGGCACCCTTGGTAACTAAAGATATGCAGACATACGATGTCGTTCGCCACGACTCCGTGTGTCTAGTTATCTTTAGTATTCCGGGGTCACTCCGTATACATGATCATACTCCTATCCCCAGTCAAGAACTTCACATTCATCCTATGTATTCTTGATGTTTTAATTTGGGAAGGCATTATAATATGTCAGCTATAACATTGTGTCGTCATGAAGACCCTGTCTTCATGAAGACACCTTGCTGTAGCTGGCGTATGTCAATGTCCTACGGAATCCTCCCATAGAGAGTACACATCCTACTCAAGTGATTTGGATATGATCTTAATATTTTAAAATCAACTTTCAGCAACCATGCTGATCCCTTTATCCTCGTTCCCGTTACAGTTGTATATAGGTAAGAGAGACTAAATCCGTCCTTTAGCTTGCTATGCATCTTCTCCTTCGTACCGAAGGGCTGCATTTCTCTACTTGGTTCTCTTCTTAATCATTGGATTAAGCATCCCGTTACCGACGGACATGATAAGTTTAACCTGTTAAACTTAACCAAGATTTTTCCCAATTGTAACTAAATTTAGAATTCTAGTTATTAGATGTCATTTAAACGAGGTCTAATTCCCAATAAATGTATTCATTTATTTTCCTTAACCTTACACAGTTAAGGTCCATTAGTTATGGATATACTTATCCCATATCCTGTATTCTGAATTTAACATACGAGGTCATTAATGGAGTTCGAAAGCGAAGTTCGATTACTCCGAAGTTAATTGCTATTCCTTAGCTTCCAAGCTAATCCTGAATACCTATCAGTTATGGAATCATATTCTTCCTAATCCTTTCTAATGTCAATTAAGAATTCATCTTTACCCAAGTATGAACTAATTGCACATTTCAACTTAAAAGTTGCAATAAGGTAAGAATAGATATCATTTCCCATTTAGCATCCATCCACGGACAATTAAATAAATCCAAATCAGGAATAACATTATGTTTCCAATTTAATCAACAATATCAACTGATATAGTCGTTAAAATATCACACTTGTATTTGTATTCATTAATTCATGTCATAATCCATACATTTTCCAATCTAACTGAATGGGCATTGTTTACATAAAACATCATTACAACTCATAGATAGAAGAATACACTTTCTTCTTTTTACAATTCCTCAAAGAGGAATAAAAGTAAACAAATACAATTCATCTTCAACCAATCAAGAAGCATCAGAAAACAACCATGTCTTCATTCTAATCAAATTCCATCTGCAAAATTATTTTCACGGGTCAGTTCAATGAACTGAGCATATTAAGCACTTACCATTAAAATGAGGTGCTTCAATTAACTGTCTCAATAAAAGAACCCTGCTTTTATGAAACAACAGTAAGACATGAATCAAGAAGTAGGCACCAAAGAATGATTAGCATAACAACTGAACCATCAAAATACCATCACAATCAACCAAAAAATTGGTGTCCTATTTTCCACATAACTGTTACAAGTTCCAAATTACAATATTTGTAAAGTTAGGAATACAAATAGCGTACTGCTGATATAACATACTGTTATCTTTTCCACTCCTTTCATTAATAATAAAAACAAAGGATAAAACTAACTGAAATGTAAACCCATTACTTTCCTTTCAGTTCATGCATCATATTAGGTTCCTAGCAATCACGCACAGACAAGAAAGCGAACATCAATGCATATAGTTGCTCATATCTAAGCACTAAAAAATTCATTAATAATGATTACAAATTTTCAACTGTATGAAAGAAGAAAAAATCATTTTCCAAGTCATTCATCCACATTACTATCTCCTTCCTCATGACTGTCCTAAAAATGGAATCCAAACGAGACACAAATCAAGATAACAGTTCAGAGTGAAACTTAAAAAATCCATTCGGAATTCACTTTCTGGCAGCAAGAGTAATTTCATTCATAATCAGCTTTAAATGAAAACAAGGAAGAATTTATCGTCCTTATCAATACTTCATTTAAATCAGGCTCATGTGCATATCCAGAAGAGGTTAGTACATCATCGTATTTATCATAGATCAAATAGTATAAGGTTGCATACTATGTATTTACCGTACTAGAAGAAACCATAATTCTTTCACTGTATTGTAAACCAGATAAACAATTATACAATCATGCAATCAATTATTCACATGATTTTCTAATTCTATGAACGCATTCCGTTCAAAATAAAATTTATTTATTGTTGTTACCTACAGCAAGTCCAATCATAATGCATAGTAATACTTCAATGCTATTTCCAAAATTCAGACAGCAAAAGAGAAGAATTCGTTTTATAACTATTCATATAAGAAAACAACCATTTTCTTCAACTCAATAAGAACTATTCATGCTGATTTCATTTCTTCTAAATGACCATGCAAAGATAGGAGACCACACGAAACATTCAAAATTCCATTTATACAGAAATACACAGCACTTAGGAAATGATTTAAATGCCACTGTTCTCTATCCAGACTGAACTTACAAGTTCAATAAACCATCCAACTACTGATTTTACCAAATCAAAACAGCAGATAGAAGAAGAATTCCTTACCAATAAATGTTTCTACCCGAATCCATTCTTCTATTCACAATGATGTACAGAACCCAAAAATGTGATTTTCATACAATAATACCCTTATTATTAAAAACCCGCATAGGATATCAGATGCACAACAAAGTATAATCAAACAGGTCCAATAGCAATACAACTTCCCAAGCATTTCCTCCTTGCATAGCAATCCAAATTAAAATGCGTTCTCGCAAAGACAGTCCGAACTAAAAGGTCGAACAACATCAATAAAACACAACAAATCATCTAGCCCCTTCAGCAAGATTCAACATGATTTATTTAATGCACAGAATACAAGTCAAGCTCGTTTTCATGACTACTGTCCAAACTGTAAGATCAAACCACCTCAAATAAGACATAACAAATCATCTTTTCTCCAAGGCAAGAAGAAGTACAGTACATAAATATTCATTCATTGCTCAGGAATACAAAGCCAAGATTTTTAATCGTGTCTACAGTCCGAACGGTAGACCAAACAGCATCAATAACCACAACTAATCATCCTACTTTCTCAGCAAGAAAACAATATAATTCATTATAAGTTCAGAAGGAAAAACTATTTATTTTCCAACTCCCACGAATACTCAACCATATTCGTCTATTTCTTTAAGCAAGAAAAAGGGACAGCAAAAACGTATTACCATTTCTTCCCTCAAATCAAATTCGTATGATCATACAAAACCCAAATGCCGTATCCATCATAATCAAACACAGCAGAAAGAGAAAGGATCTATTTCCTTTTTAAAAGAAATTTCAGTAGAGAACACGACTTCATACAACTCGCACATCCAGTACAGTATTATCACAGAAGTTCATATATCAAAGAACAATTGCTCGACACTGAAAGACAACTCCTATTGTCTATTCAGACTTCATCATTCAAGTTCGTAAAACAAGAGAATGATTATACAGTGATGAGAACAACACATACTGCCTGTCTTTTTTGTAAATATAACCATTAACAGAGAAAAATACCTAAAACATTATTCTCCAAACTGCCAAACAAACCAACACAGCATGGAGATATTCCACTCAAAGAAAATGCAAAGACAGTTTAAACACAACAACCAGAACGATTTTACCTATCATTTCCAAAAATGACAGCAAGAATCGACTAAATCTAAACCGTATCAACTCGTCAACAATCACATAAACCCAAAACCCAAGAGCAGGGTTGTTTTAATGAGACGTTTAAACAAAGTAAGTATTTTTAAAGAGAAGGGCTTAACATGCCTGCAATTTCTTTTCCAAAACTCGAAGAAAACTACGTTTGCCGAAGATATTTCCTTCCTCGGCGACAGCATGGGCTTTCCAACAATCCTTTCCTCTTCAGGCTCAGCAACAGCCTCTAATTTTCCAAAGAACAGTGATAAACCCAAAAAAACTTGTTCGACTGAACCAAACAAAAAAACCAAATGCAGAGCAACTTCAGAAAATCTGAATCGACACAATAAACAATCAACATTTCCCTCCTACGCCTTCCAAGGCGAGCTGGTCGCAAGGACCAAGAAAATTTAATGCATTAAAGGCTCTGCCTTTTTCCCAACTTCCCACGCCACTGCCAACTTGAGTTGGCGAACTCTAAATTTTAAATTTCACATGCAAAACCAAATTTAGCTCCATGTCCAGCTAAATACCTCCGCCACTTTCCTGCCCCCGCCAAACTGGCGCTGTCCACATATGGACTCTCATTTAATGCCATTAAACACCCCTTCATCCTTATCCTCTCCTTCGAAGGGTTTGCGCACCCCCTTTAGGTTAGGATTAGTTTAGGATGTATATTAGTTATTCAACCTAGGTCATAGTTTAGTTTTACGTTAATAGGACTTAGGTTTATTTCCCTTTCCTTTTTTTTTATAATTTAAAAATCCACTTAGGATAGTAGTTTAGGATGTATGATAGAACTTAGGATTAGCTTAGGATTTAATTCTTTCTAACCACTAACACTAATCAACCTCCATCCAGTCTTCCAACTGACACTCATGTCAATGTTGTGCAGGACGTTTCGTCCCTTGTTTCACATGCCAAAGCCACCCGTATCCAGACATTTCCTGCCTCACGAGGTCTTAAGTTCGACAGTACATGGTTCAAGAATCGAACCTTTGTCGTTGGCATTTACGTGCCAGCTGCTCATACCTGCAATCAGGCGCTGCACATTTATATCATCCTCAGGTTCGGTTAAAGAGTAAATCGACACAGAAAATCACAAGAAGACCACATCATACTTTGGATTAATGAAATTGATTCAAGGTGTGCTGTCAATCAGCAAAGAGAGTTTAGCAAGTATACGACAATTTGTCGTCACATCAGCAAAACACACAAGCAACAATAACTGCTGTCCTATGCAATAAATTACAGCATGCAAGAATCCATAGTTAGCAAAACATTCTCTTTAAGATTAGAATATATCTTAACATGTTTGCCTTCATTTCAGCAATTATAATAGTATGAAAAAATATTCACCAAGATAACTTACAAAATCAGAGTGTTACAATTTTCCTCACAGGCACATCCTATGCCAAGCTACTACGGATTACAACAAAGTCTCAAACCAAGTAAAGTTTGAAAAGAAAGCCCTTCCTTTACTCGCACACAGCACATGCAGACACGCACAGGGACACAAGCATATTCACAAACGCAGTCACACACATTATGCACACACACGCGACACCCACAAGCATCACGCAAAAGCACAGCACACACGCACAAGCACATGAAAATGCACACGCACACGGATCCAAACACACTACATGCGCACACGCACACAAGGTTTACATTGAACATGATTTCATGCGCACCACGAACATGCACAGAATCATAACAGTATTCACAACTGAGATTATTCAGCAAACGCACACATAATACACGCCTCCAGGATTAAAAAGGAGTCTTACCCCATGTGGTATTCTTCAAATAAACTTCTACAGAAGTAGAAGGATACAAGATACATATCAAATTCAAGAATTCTAACAAAAACAATAACATACCGCATTCACATCTGAACTCCTTCAGAAGTAGAAACGTTATGGCATTCACGACACACTTCTACAGCAGCCACAATACATGATATATATATATATATATATTAAGGCATTCCAACAGAGCCAAAAACAATAAGTATTCACAACCAGGATTATACAGAAATCCAAAATATAAGAAACAATCCAAGGACTCCCCAAGGTCATTTCATATATATATTTATCTTGCAACTTTCAACGAATTACATCCCATAATTGCAACACAGGGAGGACTTTTACAAAGTCACATGCAAATACTATAAAACACAGCAAGTTATCCGTTCAAAAGTACACTTAACGTATTATAGCGAGATCCAACAAGATTCAATAACCATAACTTACATTCACCCACGACACGCACTTACAAAGAAGTCGAAATATACTGAACATGCAAACAGGGACAATCGCACATAGCATCACTTTTCGACAATTGTCAACAGCACACACTCATCGCACACGTAGTCATGCATCCATACATAGGCACATGCACACACATTCACTGGACACACACAGGAGCACGCATTTCGCATACTTTCACACGCACACGCATTTCTACACACGCGCACACGCGCACACGCACAAACACAGCGAGATAGTACAACCGTTAGACACAAAATGCACACCCATCAAGGGTTCTCACTTCGCACAAAAATCGAGCCGGTTAAGAAGATACACAACTAAATCACACAAAGTTACCATTAGAAACCAACTGATCCCAAAAATCATCTGAACACGCAGTTGTTCTAATGAAATCATTTGAAAGAAAGCAAGACATTTTTAAAAGTTAGGGCCTAACATGCCTGGTAATGTTGCTTAAAAATCCGAAGAAGACCACTGAAAGAGCTCGAGCCTTCTCCTCTTTTTCCACTTTAGATTCAACAACAATAATTTGTTATTTCCATGCCTTATAAACTTTCCTTGCCAGAGGAAAAGAGCATAGTTACACTCATTTTTGCCATGCAACACCAAGTAGACTGGTGCGAAGAACCAGTGATCAAACAGAGAGAAAACCGGGAGGCGCATGAAAAACCAAACAAACTACCAGTTTTCCATTTTGCATGTCTTCCCCGAGAAATCCGAGCTCGAAGACCGAGTTCATCAATCGC
>CM034148.1:466004097-466011597 GCA_019776745.2 Taxus chinensis
TGAAGGTCTCCGAAAAAGTGGAAGTGGTAAGAATCCCAGAAGGGGCACTGTTATCCAAAATGTGCCCCCTGCTCATTTTGTGGCTAAATCCTCTCATTCTTCCCTCTCTTGTGCCTCAATCACAAAATTTCGCTTTTCAGGCACTCAAAACCTTCTGGAAATGGCACCATTGAATAGAGCTCTTTCTTAGCTTTCCAGAAAGGTAAAGTTTTCCTCCTAACTCATGTATTTTTCAAGTTATGGCTCGTTGTAGTTTTTGTGGGAAATTTTCCCCTAGAAGGCCCGCAGCCAATCAGAACTCGCCACGTGTCCAAGCCAAAAATATCAAAGCGACCCGATTTGGCCCTGTTTTGCCCTAAAACTTCAAATCGCCATATCTTTTGATCCAGAGCTCGGTTTTTCGCATTCTTTATATCAATGGAAAGCTGGTGAAATTCTCTACAAGATTTCGGTTTCAATTTTGCATTTTGGTGGAGTTTGGAGAGAGAAAATAATAAACGCTTCTGGCACGTGGTCATGAACAGAAATAACGTTTCAACCACCGATTTTAATGAAGAATGGCTCACATTCTCTCCCAGCATGGTTAAAAATGTCAGGGAATGGGTCTGTCAGGTCGTCCATGCTCTTTTGATGGAATTTTGGTCAATGGTTGAATCCCTTCCACGTTTTCCCGTGTTTCTCTCTCCTGGGCTCGTCCCTTGCACTGTAAAAGCCAGATTTGGCTCATTTTTCAAAGTGTTGAACATTTTTTGTGTATGGCAAGCCCCCTTTTTCACCTTGGAAGTGATTTAGTGGAATAACAGACCTTTTGTAGAAACTACAACTGTATTTTTGCCTTTCAGGTGTTTGAATGCAAGTGATTTTGATGTTAAAATAACAATACAGGCCCTGTGATTAGTTTTTATCCTCTGTTGGTGTTGTTTGCCTAATTTCTAACACTTCATTATAGCTATTAGTTTGTGCATGTTGTTTTTGTTGCATTTTATGAACTGTGTCAATTTGCAGAAGTCAAAAATGCTCACCACTCCTTTGGTGCATCACCTATTAGCATTAGTTTTAGTTCTTTCTTTTTGCATTTTCTATCCTTGTCCCTTTGAAATTTAGAGTAGATTTAGGAGTTTAAACCTCTGCAATTGTGCAAGTAAAATAGCTGATCAGAGGAGTTGAGGAAACAACCTCTAATATGGAGATTTCACATACATATATGCACACGGACATACATGCACACACACACGCACACACGCACACACATGCAAACACATACATGAACACACACAAACGCACACGCACGTACCCACATGCACTTACAAATGCACACGAACACACATGCACACGCACATGCAAATTCACTGCATCACACACCAGACACTGCCACACATACGCACTAAGGTTAAACGCACATGCACGTCACAATGAGGGGGGCACATACAACACACCTACACACGATGTATGACAGGTATGAGTCATCACACATGACACCTACGCGCGCAGTGAAATGGGCACGCGCACACTGGAAATGGACACACACGAGGCGGGTGTCATGACGGTACACACCCACTGAGTTCACAGGGGACTGCACGACATCTGACCCACATGTGGCACACACACACATACACACTGGACACACACACACAAACAGGACACACACAGTCACACTATAGTACACACGACATCACACACACACACACACACACACACTCATCATCACACCTACACACCACGCGAGCCTGTGTCACACACACTGTCATCACACGACACACATGGAGGGACACACACTGAATCACACAGCGGGCGGCGGCGGACGGAGGTAGTACACGAAGGGTCTCCATACACGCACTGAATAATGCTCCAGACGCGATAAAGGTGGATCTGACACACCCACATGCACACGCACAGAGCACGACACACATACATCATGCATGTGACCATAAGACATGGTCACATAGTGTCACACACACATGTGCGCTAGATGACGATGATCAGACACAAACAGGAACTGGCACACACAGCAAGACAGGGTACAAGACCCACGTGTACACACACTCACACTCACACGGACGTACACTCACAGCTGACACAGGTCACACACACTGTGCACACAGTGGCACACGCTTTGTAATGTGCACATCGCTACGCACACACACGTCTAGACACACACACACACACACACAAGCATGCACAAACACACACGTACAAGACGCACACGCACACACACACACACACGTCACATGTACACGCATATATAAATGCATGTGCGATGCACACTCCGCACAGAGTACACATCACACCACACACAGAACGCGGCACCCAAATGTATAACACAGTAGTGCGTTTACGAACATATATGCACACGGACGTACACATCACGTACGCGCGCGCGCACACACATTATGAACACGTACATGCCCACACACACATAAACGCTCAGACACGAGCAGCAAGTCAACAGTTATGGCGCACAATACAATTCGCACACTTAACTGACGCAAAAATGTGCACTAAACACTGCACACACACATGCAAAAAAAACGCACATGCACAATGGGTGCACACACATGTACACGCATACGCACACACACAGAGATATACACGCACATGGACATTACATGGAAACACAGGGTTTGCACACGCACGCATGCGCACACACAGCACACTGTACACATCACACGGACGTACACGCAGGCACTCCCACGCGAACTGCTTCACACGCGCACACTCACACAGACATACATACACACAAACACATACACATGCTACACACACATGCATTACACATGCCAATACGCACATGCACACACACACATGTACACGCATGTATAAATGCACGCGGACGCACACGCTCGCACGGACACACACACACACACATACCCACACCAAAATGCACACGCACACACACACGCGCACGTACATGCACAAACACGCACACACACGCACGCACGCACACACACATGTAGTTGCTTTCTGCACATGCACAAACGCACGTTGAACACTGCTGTTTTTAGCACATGCACACACAGACACACAGGAGTGACACACACACACACACGTAAATGCCCACATACAGACACACAAACGCACACACACAAGCACATACGGCGCACATGCATTCGCACACATGCAGTGCACACACACACAGCACACACACCATGCGTGCGTGCACACACACACACACATAGACCACACACGCGTCACACGGTTTGCGCACTCACACATTGCCACAGACACATACCCACACATACGCACACTGGCACACACACGCATACATGCACACAAAACGCATACACACATACAGTTACACGCACACATACATAAACACACACACACTCACACGCACGCATACACTTACAAATGCACACACATCACACAAGCACACACACACACGTAGACAGCATACACATACAACCAAATGCACACGTAAACACACAAACACACGCTTCACGCACGGACGTACACGCACGCAATGCACACACACATGCACATGCACACACAATGCACATGCGCACGCGCACACGCACACACACACGCACACACACCAGCACACACACACACACACGCACCACACACACCCACATGCACACGCACACGCACCAGATACGTCATACGCACACCACATGCACATGCACACACACACACACATGTACAGGCACACACACCAACGCGTTTTCTTCACACGCACACCCACAGCAACACACATGCACACGCACAATGCACACACACTCACACACGCAAACACGCACACACGCACAGGCACATGAGCACATGCACACGCACGTCACACATGGACGCTGACACACACAAGGACATACATGCACACACACACACGCACAGTTGCACAGTCACACACACACATGCACACACACCGCACACGCACAGACATAAGCACAAACACACACTCACACTCACACGGGACAAACGGTGCACACCTCTTAACACACACATGCACACGCAAATGCACCTCACACACACGCACACTCCACACACACGGACACACACATGCACACACACTACACCAACACACAAATGCACATACGCGCACACACACTCACACACACATCAGTATCACATGCACATATGTACACGTGACACACGCACACACACACATACACACACCCAAATGTGTGCACGCACACACAAACATATATCACACGGACGCACACGCACACTTACACGACACACATGCACACACGCACGTGCACACATACAGCACACACACGTGTCACACATCGCACACAAGCATATATGCACTGGCGCACACACATTCACACATGCACACAGGCACACACACAAGCACACGCACACGCACATGAACATACACGTAAACCCATCACACACGCATGCACTCACACACACGCACGCGCGTAGACACACATGCACAGAACACACGCACACACAAATGCACACACACACAGTTACACACTCACATGGCATGCACACCCACACAAACACATACACATGTTCACACACACACACAGAACACACACACACACACACGCACACACCGCATGCACACACACATGTACAGAGTGTAGATGCACACCTCGCACGGCACACACGAATACACACACATATCCAGTACGAACATGCAATGCACACACATGCCACACACACACGCACACACACATTAAGCACACACACAGCACACACACACACACATTCACACACAATGCACTCACACACGTACACAACCCACACGCACAGCACACATGCACACACGCACATACACATGCACACGCACACACACACACACACATTTACACGTGTGCGCACGTACACGCACATAAACAAACACACAGAGATATAAATACATACACACGCAAACACATGCACATGCACACACATACACACATTTACACACAAATGCACGCACATCGCACACGCACAGTCACACACATACATATTACACACATACATATGCACACTGCACACGGACGTACACGCACACACACACACATGCACACACACACACACTTCGTACCTTCACGCACACGCATACGCACACACACGCATGGATATAAACGCACACACATGCACACGCAGACACGAACACACGTTCACACACGCATCACACACCACACACGCACACATACACATGCACGACGCTATGCACATGCGCACGCTTCTACATTTCACGCACTCACACACACACATACACATCAGTTGATTTCACAAACACAAATGTACACACACTTCACGCACATATGACGCACAATGCACACACACACGTACGCGCGCACACATGCACACACATGCACACACACATGTTGCGCGCACACGATACACGCGCACACACACTCACACACACACACTTTGATTGTAACACACACGTGGACCCATACATACACATACACAGGACACACATGCACACACACACGCATACACACACACACACACACACACACACACTCGCACACACACACACACATCACACACACACACACACACACATACACATACACGTACACAATCTCACACGCACACACACACCCAGTGCACATCGCACATTGCACACACAAACACACACACATGCACAACACACACACACACACACGATATGCACACGGTGTAGTACATGCACACACACACACAGACATACATGAACACACACAAACACACAGATGAACCTACGATTGACACACGCACCCACTCGCTTTCAACGCACACGCACTCACGCACACACACATTTGCATACTTACATACGCACACCACACATCACACACACACACACATGCACATGCACACACACACATACACACACGCATCACGCACATGCACACGTTCACACACACACACACACACAGATGTACACACACACATTGTTCAGAACACACACACATGCACACAAGCACACACACACACACACACACACACACACACACACACACACACACACACACATTTACACATTAACGCACACACACATGCACACGACATCCCACACACACACAACGCACACATACATATTTTACACACGCACATAGCACACACACACACACACACACACCCACACACACACACACACCCACACACACGTAGCACACACACACATTTCACACACACACACACACACACATACATACACACACACACACATGTGCACGCACACACACACACGCACACACATGCACACACACACACACGCACACACACACACACACACGTACACACACACACACACACACACACCCACACACACATGCACACGCACATAGACATATGTTAACGCATGCGCACGCACACGCACACACACACACACACACAAACACTACACACACACACGCACACGCACATGCATGCACTTTCCAACACAGATGTACACAACACGCACACACACACACATTACACAGACATACACATACACAAATGCATATGCACATTAGGTACACATGGACACACACACTCCACACGCCCACACCCATGCACTCGCACATCGCACACGCACATGCACACACGTATATGCACACGCGCACACACACACACACAAATGCACACACACACTTATACCCTACATATACTGCACACGAAAGTACGCGCTTCATGTGCGTTACGCGCAGATGTTCATGCATACACGCACAAACTCACACGAACATGCACAAACACACCCACCCACATGCACACACACAGAGGGGGGTGCACACATGCTCGAACGGACACACACATACACACTTTACCCACACATCATAACCCCCACAACACATGCACATAACACACACACACACACACACATAGTATTTATGTGGACACACACGGGACGAGACACACACACACACACACACATGGCACACGTCCACACACGACCACAAACCCACATGTATTAGATACACAAACACACACTAGGCACACACCTACTATGCACACCCACATGTTCAATACACACGCACACGAGCACACACACACACATGACATATGATGCACATGGACGTACATTCACACACACACACAAAAACACACACACGCACTAACACTGGCACGCACCCACACACAGACGCATATGCACACACACACACGCGTAAACACATTTCACACACACTATACCCATGCACACCCACATGTTCACAAATGGCACATGCACACACACTATGTTCCTGTTGTTTCATACACACACACACGCTTCGCACACGCACACACACACTCACAACACTTCTTCACACACACGCACACATGCTTGAGTTTTCTCACACTTCAAACACGCACACGCACATAAGCGTCACATGCACACACATGCATCGCAAGCATAAACGCACACACACACATAAACACACACTCACACACAAATCACACACACACATGCACATAGACATGCACAAATGCACATGTATAAGCACACTTTCACACGACACATGCGCACACACACACGCACATACACATTGCACACACACACGTACACGTGCGAGCGCGCACAGATCACAATATGTCACACGTAGGTGGTCACACACAAACTTTCTGCACAGACACACATACCCCAACCCACACTCACACACATCACCCACATATGATTTACAC
>CM034148.1:466021597-466029418 GCA_019776745.2 Taxus chinensis
ATGCATATATAAATGCACGCGGATGCACACGCTCGCATGGACACACACACACACACACACACACACACACACACACACACACACACACACACACACACACACACACACACACACACACACACCCACACCCAAATGCACACGCACATGCACATGCACATATATGCAAACACACACACACGCACACGCACACACACACGCACAAGCACACCCACACGAACACTCACACGGATGTACACACACACACATGCACACACACACACACACACCACACTCACACACACACACACACACACACACACACACACACACACGTACACACGCACACGCACGCACACACACACGCATATGTACACGCATATATAAACGCACGTGGATGCATAGGCTCGCACGGACACACATAGACACACATACCCACACCCAAATGCACACGCACATGCACACACAATATATGCTCACAGACGTAAATGCACACACACACACACACAAACGCGCACACACAAGCACATACGGCGCACACACATTCGCACACGCAGGCGCACAAACGCGCACAAACACGCACACACACATGCACACACACACGCACATGCACACGCACACTCACACACACATGCACACGCACACGCACATGCACACGCACACGCACACACACATGCACACACACACACACATGAGCATTTACATGCACACGCACACGTAAACGCAAATGCACACGCACATGCACACACACACACACGCACACACACACACATGTACAGACACACACACACAGACGCACACGCACACACACACACACACACACACACACACACACTCACACGGACGTACACACACACACATGCACGCACGCACACACACATGTACACATGCACACGCACACACACACGCACATGTACACGCATATATAAATGCACGCGGATGCACACGCACGCATGGACATACACACACATATACCCACACCTAAATGCACACGCACACGCACACGCACACCGACACACACATATATGGACACGGACGTACACGCGCACCAAAACACACACACACAAAAACACACACACACACACACGCTCGCACACACATGCGAACACACACACACATGTACATGCCCACACACACACACAAACACACACACACACAAGCACATAAGGCGCACATGCACACGCACAAACATGCACACACACATGCACACACACACACACAGATGCACACGCACACACATGTATGCTGACGCACACGCGCGCACATACGCAAGGACGCACACACACATAAACCCATACCCACACATACCAACTCGCAAAAGCACACACATAGACACGCGCATACACACATACACTTACACGCACACATACATAAACACACACACACACACACACGCACGCACGCACATACACGTACACTCACACACATATGCACACATAGTCGTGCCCACACACGTAATCAAGCTCACACACGTAAACACGTAGATGCACACACACATGCATGGAATAACACACACACAACAAACCACACAGAGGACTGCAACACGCATAGGCCTAAGTACACGCGCCACACACCACACATCCATACACACACACAGACACAACATTACCAACACACACAAACACAACACACACACACAAACACCCACACGGGAAAATACCCGCCCACACACTCGCACACGCACACGCACACAGTCGCACGGACACACACACACACATACACACACACACACATACCCACACCCACACACACACACACAGCCACAGCCACACACACTTAAACAAACACCCACACACTGACACACGCCACACGCACCACCCACCACACAACACACACCTGTATAGCCACACACAAGCACGCCACATTGCACACGCAAACACATACATGCACACGCATACGCACATGCGCACACACACACACACACGCACACGCGCACACACACGTACACGCCCACACAAATGCACACGCTTGCACTAACACACACATACACACATACCCACACCCAAATGCACACAAACAAGCACACACACACACACACGCACACACACACTCACGCATACATACATATATGCACACGGACGTAGACGCACACACACACACACATGCACACACACACACACTTAAACGCACATGCATAAACACACGCACGCACCCACGCACACACGCATACGCACACACACATGCACATGCACGCACATGCACGTACACACACACACATACATATATGCACAAGGACGTACATGCACACACACACATGCGCACATGCACACACACACAAATGCACACACATAGACACACACACGAACCCATGCATAGACGCACATGCACACGCACACGCACATGCACACGCACACACAAATGCACATGCACACACATATGTTAACGCGTGCAGATGCACACGCTCGAACGGACACACAGACACACACCGACAAACCACACACATGCACACGCACACGCACATGCACGCACATGCACACACATACGCACACAAACATACACAAACACACACACACACAAGAACACACACACACACACAAACACACAAGCACAAGCACACACACAGGCAGATGCACATGCACATGCACACGGACATGCACATGCACATGCACACGCACACACGCACACACGCATGCACACACACACACACAGACATATGTCAACACACATGGACGCACACGCTCGCACGGACACACACACACACAAAAACACACACATACACACACATACCCACACCCACACACACACCCACACCCCCACCCACACACACACATAGGCCCACGCACTTGCACATGCACATGCACACACACGCACGTGCATAGGCACACGCACACACACACCAGACAGCATGACCGAAACAAGAGAAGGAAAGTTGCATCAAAAAGCTACACACAAAACGAAAAAAAACAAACAACAAAAACGAAACCTAGAAAAGACACATCAACAGGACACCCACGTGGCACACAGCACTATGCACGACAGAATAGGGATGTTCGTTAACGCACACACACCACACCCATGCCCACAAACAGGCAAAGTGAAAGGGACAGGCACGCAAACACCCAACAAAAACACACACCACACACACACACCAAACAAACACACAGCACACAAACACAAGCGGCACACACACCCCCCCCACATCACACCACAAGAAACCAACCACACACACACCCACACACACGAAGCAACAGGCACGGACACAGGAGACAGGCAGAGGCACACACTACACACACACAGTAGGCACCACAAGCACAAAGCGGACAACAAGCACAGGGGCACACGCGTGCGCTGCGCGACACACACACACGACAGCACAACGACGGACACAGGCGCGATACACACCACCAACAAACCCACACCAAACACAACATCACACACGAGCAACACACACACACCCACACACACACGACAACGCCTGCGCGCGGGGGGGCTGCGCGCGCGCTGTGGCGCGGGCATAGACACACGTACACGCACACGTAATCGCACACCCCACAATTACACATGCACATGCATAGACAAAAACAGATTCACACACACACAATTACACACACATATGCACTCACACACGCACACGCACACGTAAATGCACTCACACACGCACACACCCACGCGCATGCACATGCACACGCACACACGCACAAGCACGCACACGCCCATGTGTATATGAAAACGGACATGTCCACGCACACACATGCACACGTAAACATAAACACTCACACACACACACACACACATACCCACACCCAAATGCACACGCACTTCCACGGGACAAGTTACACTACATGAACGCACACGGACCTCACGACACACACACACACACATGCATGCACACACATACACAACACACACATGTACACACGCACACACATACACACCCACACACACCACATCGTACACGCATATATAAACAACACGCGGGGAGGCACATGCTCGCACGGACACAACCACACACTCATATCCCACAACCCAAATGCACACGAACACGGCACATATATGCACACAAAAAATTAAGTGACGAACAAACGCAAAACAAGAACATGCACATGCACAACCCACACACGCACACACCACTCACACACACACACACACACACACATGTACACTGCCCACACAACACACACAATTACAAAACACATATGCACCTCACCACACGCGCACGTAGACGTTAAACGCTCACACACACACCAACGCGCACTGCGGCACGTGCCAGGAAATGGACACGCCCACACAAGCAACAACACACAGACGCACACGCACCCGCACACGCACACGTAAAACAGGACACCACAAACACACAACACACACACACACACACACACACCAACACACACCACACACACACACACACACACACACACACACACACACACCACACACACACCACCGACGCAACACGCGCACAAAACAACGCCCGATGTACACACATGCACACATGCACATGCTGCACACACACAATCACACACACACACACACACACACCACACACACAACACAAACACACACACACAACACAACAACACACACACACCAACACCACAAACACACACACAAACACACACAAACACACACACACAAAACACACACACCACGCACGAGCAATGCGCACTTGAAATTCGCACCCGCAACTCACATCGGCTTACAGAACACACACAGCACACACACACTACAAAACGAGTGCGTGCACACACAAACGGACACATGCAAACGCCAACACGAACAGGGACAAAGCAATCGAGATAAACACACGCAGGATGCACACGCTCGCATGGAAACAAACACACACAAACACATATACCCAACACCCCAAAGGCCACACAGCACCGCACACGCACATATATGCAAAACACACACACACACACACACACAAACACACACACACAACACACACACACACACAGCACACACACACTCACATCACCCGGATGTACACACCACACAAACAGCACACACACACACACACACACACAAACACACACACACAAAACCACACACACCAAACACACACACACACACACACACGTACACAAGAACAACGCCGCACACACACAAAAACAAGCCGATGCGGCGAGCGCGGCAATATGTACACGCATATATAAACATACGTGGATGCATAGGCTCGCACGGACACACACAAACACACATACCCACACCCAAATTCACACACACATGCACACAGACATAAACGGACACACACACAAACAAACGCACACACACAAGCACATACGATGCACACACATTCGCGCACGCACAAAAACATACAAGGAAACACAAAAAAACGCATCCACCCAAGGGCGCACGCAGGTCAAACACAAAAGGCCACAAACACACAACACCACAGGAACATCAAACACACACGGCACAGGCAAAGCAGAGAGAAAAGGCAACAGGGGGAGGCACGCGAGAGCAGGGACACACACACAAAACAAACAGACCCACACCCAAAGGCACATCTACAACGACACGGCCCCAACACGACACGCACAGAGAGCGACAGGGACGTGACACGCGCACAAAAACACAACACACGAAAAAAAAAAAAAACACACACACCACACATGTACCTGCCCACACACACGCACAAACACACACACACAAGCACATAAGGCGCACATGCACATGCACAAACACGCACACACACATACACACACACATGCACACACACACACACACACACACACACACAAGCGCACACACACGAACACTCACCACGGAGTACAGAACAAACACACACCACGCACAAACACACACACACACACACACAAACACACCCACGTACACACGCACACGCACACACACACATATGTACACGCATATATAAATGCACGTGGATGCATAGGCTCGCACGGACACACACGGACACACATACCCACACTCAAATGCACACCCATATGCACACGTAATATATGCACACAGATGTAAACGCACACACACAAGCACATACGGTGCACACACACTCATACACGCACACGCACAAACGTGCACAAACACGCACACACACGTGTACACACACACACAGACGCACATGCACACGCATGCGCACATGCACACACACGCACACGCACACGCAAACGCAAACGCACACACACACGCACATGCGCGCGCACACACACACAAAACCACACAACACACAACACACACACACACACACACACACACACACACACATGTACAGACACACAAACAGACGCACACGCATAAGCACATGCACACGCACATGCACACACACCAGCCCCCCACACACATGCACACACACACAACATGCACACGACACGCACACTACACTCACACAGATGTACACGCGCACACACGCGCACGAACACACAACAAGCGCTGACGCGCACGCGCACATGCACATGGAAAGAGATGCGGAATGAACACACATGCTCACGGGACACACACACCACCACAACACACACACACAACAAACACCCACACACACACACACACACACACACCACACACACACCCCCACACCTACATTCACACACACATGACACACGCAAACGCACATGCACACCGAACACACACATTATATGGACACGGACGTACACGCAAACACACCCACCCACACACACACACAGGGTAAAGACACACAAACAGGACGCCACACGCATAAGCCACATGCCAACGCACATGGCAAACACAAACGCACACACACATGCACACACCAAACATGCCAACACGCACACGACACTCAAACTCCCACAGAGGTACACGCGCACACAACGCGCCACGCACACACACACCGCGGCTGGCGCGCGCACGCGCACATGCACATTGTAAATTGATCCGGAGGATGCACACGCATAATGCACGGACACACACACACACACACACACACACACACACAAACACACCACACAACACACACACAACACACACACACACACACACACCACACACACAACCCACACAAATTCACACACACATGTACATGCACACGCACTTGCACACCGGGACACACACAATATGGACAAACGGACGTACACGCACACACACACAACAAAACACACAACATGCACGCACACCAAGCACGCCCACACACACAATGCGCGCACACACACACACAAACAGTAAACCCACACACACCACAACAAAATGCACACACACAAACACATACGACGCACAGCATAAACAGAACCACAAAATGCCGCACACACACATTAGATGCACACCCCACACACATGTATGCCGAATGACACACGCGCGCACATACGCAAGAATCAAAATGACACATTAGACCATTACCCACAATACAATCGGACAAGCACCATGCACAGACACGTGCATACACACCATACACTTACACGCACACATACATAAACACCACACCACATACACGTACCACGACACATACATTAAACACACACCCACATATACTTACACGCACACACATACATACACACACACACACACATACACATACAATCACACACACACGCACCACACAGTCGTAAACCACACACGCAATCCGTTCCACATGACATAGAATAACACACACACAAAAACGCAGATGGACACGCAATGCATAGGCTAATGTACATGCACACATATACACACGCACAGCAAACACACACGCACACAGACTGGACACACAAAATGGACGTTACACGCACCACACACGCACACGCACACACAATCAATACATGCCACCCAGCACACGGGGGGTCGCCCCCCCCCCCCCACATGCCACTCACACACACACCACGACGTAATGCCCACACAAATGCACACGCACACAACATAGGGTAAACCCCCAACACTTTGCGGATGCACCAGCTCCTTTGTCTTTTTTCCCCCAGGGGACTACCGAACCAACACACTACCACACACACGATTAATTTT
>CM034148.1:466029918-466037418 GCA_019776745.2 Taxus chinensis
TGGACACAAACACATTCACACACACACAATTACACACACATATGCACTCACACACGCACACGCACACGTAAATGCACTCGCACACGCACACATCCACGCGCATGAACACGCACACGCACACATGCAAAAGCACGCACACGCGCACGTGTATAGGAAAACGGACATGCCCACACACACGCACGCACACACACACGTAAACATAAACACACACACACACACACACACACACATACCCACACCCAAATGCACATGCACACGGACAAGTACACTAACACGAACAGTCACACAGACCTACACGCGCAAGCACACACACACACATGGCACACACATCAAACACACACACCATACACACGCACACACACACACACACCACACATCACCCACAACCAAATGCACACGAAAATGGGACAAGTTTACACTCACCACGAACAGTCACACGGAAACTACATGCGCACGCACACACATATTACACCACACACACGCACACACGCACACACCCACAACACACACACACACGTCACACGCACACACACACACACACGCATATGTAAACGCATATATGAAAAACAACGCGATGCACATGCTCGCACGGACCACAACACACACATATATCCACAGCCAAATGCACATGCACACAACATATATGCACACAAACATAAAACACACGCCCACACGCACACACTGCACATGCACATGCAAAGGCACACACTAACACACACACACAACAGTACATGCCCCACCACACACACAATTACCCACACAGATGCATCACACACGCACACGTTCGACGTAAAACACACACACACACGCCACCGCACGCGCACTTGCATAGGAAAACGGACAGCCCACACACACACAACAAAACGGCACACGCACACGCCACACGTACACGTAAAAATATGGACACACGCACACACAACACACCGATGCCCATGCCACGGACACACATGACACGCACAAGCACATGTACTGCATATTAAATGCACGCGGATGCACACGCTCGCATGGACACACACACACACACACACACACCACAACACACACACACACACACACACACACACACACACACACACACACACACACACACCCACACCCAAATGCCACAGCACATGCACACACACATATATGCAAACACACACACACGCACACGCACACACACACGCACAAGCACACCCACACGAACACTCACAACTGATGTACACACACACACATGCACACACACACACACACACACACTCACCCACACACCACACACACCACACACACACACACGTACACACGCACACCGCACTCACCACAACACGCATATGTACACGCATATTATAAACGCATGTGGATGCACAGGCTCGCATGGAAACACATAGACACACATACCCACACGCAAATGCACATGAACATGCACACACAATATATGCTCACAGACGAAATGCACAACACACACACAACAAAACGCGCACAAACAAGCACATAGGGCACACACAATTCGCACACGAGGCGCACAACGCGCACAAACACGCACACACAATGCACACACACACGCACTGCACACGCACACTAAACACAATGCCCACGGCACAAGCACATGCACACGACAAGACACACCACATGCCCAACACACCACACACATGAGCATTACATGCACACGACACACGTAAACGCAAATGCACACGCAACATGACACACACACCCACACACGCACACACACACACATGTACAGACAACACACACAGACGCACACGCACACACACACACCACACACACACCACACCTCACACGGAAGTACACACACACACATGACGCACGAACACACACATGTACACATGCACTACCGCAAACACACACGCACGGTACACGACATATATAAATGCCACGCGGATGCACACGCACGCATGGACATTACACACACCATAGAACCCACACCTAAATGCACATGCCACACGCACACGCACACCAGACACACACATATGGGGACACGGAGTACAAGCGCACCAAAACACACCACACAAAACACACACACACACCACACGATCGCACACAAATGCGAACCAACACCCCCATTACATGCCCACAACACACACCAAACACACCAAACACACAAGCACTAAGGCGCACATGCACACGCACAAACATGCCACACACATGCACCACACACACACACAGATGCACACGCAACACATGTATGCGACGCACACGCGCGCACATACGCAAGGACGCACCACCAATAAACCCATACCCACACATACCAACTCGCAAAGCCAACACTAGGACACGCGCATACACACATAACACTCCACGCAACATACATAAAACAACCACACACACACACACACGCACGCACGCACATACACTACATCACACACATATGCACACATAGTCGTGCCCACACACGTAATCAAGCTCACACACGTAAACACGTAGATGCACACACACATGCATGGAATAACACACACACAAACACACAGATGGACATGCACACGCATAGGCTAATGTACACGCGCACACACACACATCCATACACACACACAGACACACATACCCACACCCACACACACACACACACACACACACACACACCCACACGCACATACCCGCCCACACACTCGCAACAGCACACGCACACAGTCGAAAGGAGCACAACATCACACACATACCACACACACACACATACCCACACCCACACACACACACACAGCCACAGCCACACACTTACACACCACCCACACACTCGCACACGCACACGCACACACACACACACACACACATGTATAGCACACACACGCACGCACATGCACACGCAAACACATACATGCACACGCATACGCACATGCGCACACACACACACACACGCACACGCGCACACATCACGTACACGCCACACAATGCACCACGCTCGCAAAACACACCCACATACACACATACCCAACACCCAACTGAACACAAACAAGCACCACACAACACACAACGCAACACACACACTCACGCATCCATTACATATTGCACACGGAGTTAGACGCCACACACACACACACCTGCACCACACACACACATAAACGCACATGCATAAAACACACGCAACGCACCCACGCACACACGCATACGCAACACAAACATGCACATGCACGCACATGACGTTAACACACCACATACATATATGCACAAGGACGTACAGCACCACCACACTGCGCACAGACACACACACAAAATGCACACAATAGACACAACACGAACCCATGCATAGACCACATGGACATCGCAGAGTCCCCTCACATTCAGTTCTGTCTCTTTACTGCGGCGACACCCAAATTTGCCGTTCCTCTCACTTTTCAGAGATGCGATGCACACCGTTGTGTTTCTGCCCCCTACGTCTCGAGCAGAGCGCGCCGGCGCTCCCACTGGTCGCTCTCGTCGACCCCCCATGACACCCCCCCGTCACGAGACCCCCCTCCACACCTTTACGCAGACGGAGTGGACAAGCGACTGCGAACGGAGTCCCTTTCCCGATAAAGAGCGACCACAAAGACACCCGAGACACGTTCCAGGTGTCGCTAACACCCACCTCCCCGCCACCTACTGACCGTGCACAGCCCAAGCACATGCACGCATGACCCCATAGCACACAAACATACACAAAACACACACACACACAAGAAACACACACCCACACAAACACACAAGCACAAAGCACACACACAGGCAGATGCACATGCACATGCAACACGGAAATGCAATGCACAGGCACACGCACACACGCAACACACGCATGCAACAACACACACACAGACATATGTCAACACACCATTGGACTGCACACGCGCCCACGGACAAACACACACACAAAAACACACACATTACACACACATACCCAACCCCACACACACACCCCCCACACCCACACCAAACACACACACAATAGGCCCCGAGCACTTGAACGATGGCACATGCACACACACGCACGTGCATAGGGCCAAACGCACAACACACATACTTTATTTACGGCACAAGGAAGCTACAGCAACACACACACACAAAACGCACACACAACACACCCAACAGCACAGCAAAGACACACACGGCACCCACGTGTCACCCACGCACATGCACACATAATGCAAATCACACACACACCAACCCACACAACACATCACCCATGTAAATGTACATGCCGCAAACACATACCACAAACACACACACACACACACACACACACACACACACACACACACACAATCTCACACACACCCCCCCCACACACACACACATAAACACACACACACACACCCACACACACGAACACATGCACTTACACATGCACATGCATAGGCACACACACACACACACATGCACACAAGCACAAACGTACACATGCAACATGTGCCATACGCCCGCGCTCCGCGCACACACACACAAACACACACACAAGTAAAAATGCGCTAACATCACACACAACACAACACACACACACCACATCACACACACACAAACAACACAAACCACACACCACACCACACGCAGCAGCCGCGCCGCGAGCGCGCGCGCGCGCGGGCATAGAACACACGACACGCACACGTAATCGCACACACACAATTACACATGCACATGCATAGACAAAAACAGATTCACACACACACAATTACACACACATATGCACTCACACACGCACACGCACAACGTAAATTGCACTCACAAACGCACACAACCCTACGCGCATGCACATTTGCACACGCACCACACGCACAAAGCAGCACACGCCCCATGTGTATCATGAAAACGGACATGTCCACGCACACACATGCACACGTAAACATAAACACTCACACACACACACACACACATACCCACACCCAAATGCACACGCACACGGACAAGTACACTCAATTAACAGGTCACACGACCTACACGCCACCCACCACCACACACACACATGCATGCACACACATACACACACACACATGTACACACGCACACACATACACACACACACACACACATATGTACACGCATATATAAACACACGCGGATGCAATGTCGCACGGGACACACACACACTCATATCCACACCCAAATGCACACGCACACGCACATATATGCACACAAACATTAATGCACGCACACACGCAAACACTCACATGCACATGCACACCCACACACGCACACACTCACACACACACACACACACACACATGTACATGCCCACACACACACACAATTACAAAAACATATGCACTCACACACGCGCACGTAGACGTAAACGCTCACACACACACCCACGCGCACGCGCACGTGCACAGGAAAATGGACACGCCCACACAAGCACACACACAGACGCAACACGCAACCAGCACCGGCACACGTAATACAGGACACACACCACACACACACACATAACACACACACACACACACACACACACACACACACACACACACACACACCCACACACACACACACACACACACACACAGCACCGAACGCACACGGCACAAAAAGCCAATGTGACACAAGGCACACAGGGCACATGGACGCGCACACACACGGCACACCAACACACACGACACACAGTCACACACACACACACACAAGAACACCCACCGGGAACACACACACACCCCAAAACAACACACAGACAGCACACCACCCACACACACACAACAACACACACACACCACAACACACACACACGCACGAGCACGCGCACTTGCTGAAATCCACCCGCACACCACTCAAGGCGTACAACGAACACACCACACACACACAACCACACCGTTGCGGCATGCACAACCAACGTACAACATGCACACGCACACGCACAGGACACGCATATGATAAACACACGCGGTATGCACACGCTCGTCATGGAAACCACACACACAACACAGAGACCCACACACCAAGAGGACACACACAAGCACACGCTACCATATATGACAAAACACACACACCCACACACAACACACACACACACACACACCCACACACACACAAGCACACCACACACTCACACTCACAGGAGGTACACCACACACACACATGCACACCACACACACACCACACACACACACACACACACACACAACACACACACACACACACACACCACACGTACACCACCGCACACGCACGCACAAACAAAAACAATGGCGCCGCGCGCGCCGCCATATGTACACGCAAATAAACATACGTGGAGGCCTAAGGCTCGCACGGACACACACAAAACCACACCATACCCACCACCCAAATTACACACACATGCACACAGGACCTCAAACGGACACCACACAAAACAAAGCACAACCACAAGCACATACGATGCACACCAAATTCGAGGCAACGCACACAAACACAAAATGCCACACAACAGACCACACATCCGCGCCGCACAAACCACAAATGAACACAAACACACACACACACATGAAACAAAACACACACGCACATGCACCACGCTATATAAAATGCACACGGATGCACACGCTCGCATGGACACACACACAAACACACATACCCACACCCAAATGCACACACACACGCACACGCACACCGACACGCACATATATCGACATGGACGTACACGCGCACAAAAAAACACACACACAAAAAAAAACACACACACACACATGTACCTGCCCACACACACGCACAAACACACACACACAAGCACATAAGGCGCGACATTTGCACATGCCACACACGCCACACACATACACACACACATGCCCACACACACCACACACACCAAACCCACACAAAGCGGCAAAAACATCAACGACAAACCACCACAAGGATTGTTACAGACACACACACACAACGCACACACCCAACACACAACACACACACACACACAAACACGATCACACACGCACACGGCACACACAGCACGCATATGTACACGCATATATAAATGCAGTGGATGCATAGCTCGCACGGACACACACGGACAAAATAACCACACTCAAAGCACACCCCATATGGCACACGTAATATATGCCAACACAGAGTGGTAAAACGCACACACACAAGCACATACGGTGCACACGACACTCAATACACGACACGCAAAACGTGCACAAACACGCCATCCACACGTTGTCACACACACACAGACGGCACATCGCACACCATGCGCACATGCACACACACGCACACGCACGAACGCAAACGACCACACACAAGCACAATGCGCGCGCCACACACACACACACACACACAAACACACACACACACACACACACAACACACGACACACTGTAACAAAAACACAAAAAGACGCAACACGCAGAAGCACATGGCACACGCACATGCACACACAACAAGCACAAACACATGCACCACCACACACATTGCACACGCACAGCACACTCACACTCACACAGATGTACACGCGCCACAAAACGCGCTGAAAGAAAACACCAACGGGCGAGCCGCGCACGCGTCACAGGCCACAGGTAAAGGGCTAGCGCGGGAGGGGCACACACAGGCACGGACACACACACACACACG
>CM034148.1:466047418-466077418 GCA_019776745.2 Taxus chinensis
ACACACACACACACATGCACACGCAAATGCACACGCACTGGCACACGTACATGCACAAAACACTTATATGCACACGCATGCGCACACGCAGACGCACACGCACATGCACATGCACACGCGCACACACACACACACACACACACACACACACACACACACACACATGCACATGCACAAACACAAACTCTAACACACGCACACACAAATATGCATATGCACACGCACAGGAACACACGCACACACACACAAATGCACACACATGCGCGCGCACACACACACACACACACACACACTTAAACACACACACACACACACACACTCAAAAACACACACACACTATAACGCCTTTATTTTTGTATGTTATCATGGTGATTACTTCTCATAATGTTGTAACTGTAGAAATGAAGATAAACATGTTAAGAATATATCTTTGATCTTAAAGGAATGTGTTGTTAATCTGGACCCTTGTTTGCTGTAATTTGTTACTTGGGATAGAAGTTATTATTGCTTGTATGATTGCTGATGTGATAATAGATTTGTCGTATGCTTGATGAACTCTATTCGCTGATTGACAACACACCTTGAATCAATTCCATTGATCCAAGGTATGCTGTGACCTTCTTGTGATCGCTTTGTAGATTTACTTTTAAACCAGACTGAAGGTTGATATAAATGTTGCAGCACCTGATTTCAGGTATAAATATCTAGTATGTAGATGCCAATTAAAAAGGTTCAATTCTCAAACCGCACACCATTGTAACGCTAGACCATGTAAGGTGATAAAGGCCTGGATGCGGTGGCTGGCTCAGGTATGTGGAACATGGGACGAAACGTCCCTGCATAATGTTGAATATGAATGTCAGTCGGAAGGACTTGATTGGAAACTAATTAATTAAATAATAGGGGATTAAACCCTAACCTACCCCTAAGTTTTATCTAATATCCTAACTACTATCCTATATGGATTTTAGATTTTATAAGGGTGAAAATAGATGTAAATCCTACTAACCTATGAACTAGACGAATAACCTAGATATGGACTATTAAAATCCTAAACTAATCCTAACCTAAGGAAGGGGACGCATAGACCCATGTGGATGGAAAGGATAAGGAGGGAAGGTTGGAAATTAATTAGGACAATGAATGGCGTCCTTACTGGCTGCAGCGCCAAGTTTGGCGGGAACATAGGGAAAGTTGGAGGCGTCCAGCTAGTTTGTGTAGAAACTAAACCATGATTGCCATGCAAAAATTTGAAATTAGTAACTCGCCAACTTGAGTCAGCGGTTGCGTGAGGAAAAGGAAAAAGGAATGCATTTAATGCATTAATTGTCTTGGTCTTAGCGACCAGCTCACCTTGGAAAGAGGATTGTGAGGGAAGTTTGTTTGTTACTGTGCGCATTTGGATTTTAGTTGCTCTGCATTTTGTTCTTCCATGGTTCTATCGAACTTACTGTTATTTTTGGTTATTATCTCTGTTCTTGGAGAATCTAGGCTATTTTTTAAGCCTGTGGAAGTAGGTGACTATTTGTAAAGCTTTACTACTATCGCCGTGGAGAAGAATAGCTCCTGTGGGCGTGATTTTCTTCTAGCTTCAAGAAAAATTACAGGCATGTTGAGCCCTTCTCCTTAAACCATTTGCTTTTGCTTAATCATCTCATTAAAACAACCCTGCTCTTATGAAGGGGGGGTTTTGGTTATTCGATTTTACTGTTATGTTGAAGTGATTTTGGGTTGAGTCATTTTCTTTGCTGTATGCAACTTGTATATTTCTTTGCAAAATGGGTAAATGAAATGAATCTGTTCTTGCTATATGAGTCTGCATTGATAGTATTGTGCAATCGTTTCTATTACCCATTATGGATTCGAGTTGGTGAATGTACCAATGATGTGAGTATTGTTTTCTGAGTTCTGGGCATTCTTGTAAAAATGGAAGGATAAAAGGATTCGATATGACCTCTGGTTTAAGCTGTCATTATAAAATGAACTCGACTTGGGTATTCTTGTGTATTTTGAAGAAAATGAGTGTTTCTTTACTGAAATTATTAAGGAAATGAGTTTTCTCTTTCTGTTGTTTTAAATTTTGAAAGTAATGTAATTGGGTTTCATTGTGCATTATGGGTTCGGTTTGATGGAAGTGATAGTGATATGTAGATTGTTTTCTGAGTTCTGTGCATGAATGGTTTTAAAAAAACTGTGAGAATGCTTGATGGAACTGTGCGTGAGTTATTTTCTCTGGTTGTATTACAGCGCATAGAATACAAATTCTTTGGGACAATGGGCTTGTTTCATCGTTTAACTCTTACGCAATTTAAAACGATTAAATGCCTCTATATTTGGTTTGAAATTAGTGAAAGAATTTGTTTTAGGAACTATTTACCTAATTCTAGAACTGAGTATCTGGGTATCTGCCAGATGGAATAGAGTTTACTATTTCAGTCTCTTTTAGACTCGATGATGAAATTATATGTATATATATATGTCTATATATTCAAACTACATTCTAGACTTCTTGTTGTTTCATCAAGACAGAACTGAAGTGGGATTCTTACCTTGAATGTTTGAAAATGAATCTTTTTACCAATATGGTGAAACTCATGATTTCGTAGCTAGATGTACATTCTTGCTGTTCAGGTCTAGCTGAAATGCTTATTTTTGATGAAACATTGCTGATAAAACTAGATGTACATTATTGCTTGTTTATACCTAGACGTGTGTAACATCCCCAATTTAGTACAATAGAAAAAGTAATTTTTTTATTTTTTTTTGCTTCGTAGTTCTAAATACATAATTTAGAACTCACAAAGCAAAACAACCATTCTTATAACAAATAACCATATGCAGCTGTAATGACTCGGAGTACCTCCGATCTATTCATTTCATGACTCGGTAATCTACCAATCTATTCATGAGTATCATAGAGTTGGTGTTTTTACTTTAACACATCATTCTTGCGGTTCTCTTCCCTAATCTGGGATTCATAATGCTCTGTCCAAGGAACCTATCTGAATAATTGTTACCATTATTCATCAGCATCTCATCCCTTAGACTAGGTGACATAGGACAATGTAATCAACAGCTTGTGATACTTTGGCCAAAGATTTGAAACATACTGCTTAGGTCTCGTATTCCTTGATGGCACACTCATCAATCTGGAATACGTCCTTCACCCCATTCCTATATTATGTAGAATGTCTTACACTAACTTCTGTCAGCTTCCCCTGCCCCAAGTTATTCACTCAGGAACGGATTAATAATATGACAATGATATAAGGATGCTCTCAAGAACTAGGGATACGCTGACATACTGAGTCAACCCTATTTAACCCTGTGTGTCAAGGTACCCTGAGTCTCCAGGGCAGCCTCATATCATGACCACATTCCTAACCAGTCCCTAGAGTAAAAAACTTGTTCGTGTTTAAGGTGTAAATCTTAACGATCAATGTAAAGGGTGTCGCCATAAGTCACCTGCATTGTTGTATCTTCGAGAAGATCCTAATCTTCTCAAAGGTACAACCCTGCAGTTGACTTGTGCCATCAACCTTCCAAAACCGCCTCGAAAAGATCTACTTAACTTTAAGGTGTTACTTACGTTGAGTTAAAGTTATACCTTAAAACACTCCTTTTAGGGTAGTCTTTTCCCAACCCCTGGGTTCCTCACCTTAGAATTGCCTTTCTTAAAAAGACCCATTTCACAAAGAGAAGTTATTAAGATTTGAGGTTTCATTAAGGAGTTCTTTGCTACACAATGATCTAAATCAATGAAATTGGGCAGTAGCCCTAATTCTTCTCATAAGGTTGCTAACCATACCCTTATTAGGTTTATATCAGTTCTCAAAACTGAAATACATCTTACTTATTGGTATTAAGATATAGTGATTTAAAATCAAATTAAACGTTGTCTTGACTTAGATCAAGACTAGGAAGCAATAATTTATTCAGCCCGTTCAGCTTCCTGTTGAGGTTTATTTTAACCTTAGCTCCTCGAAAGATAGTGTTCTAAATTTCAATTTAGCTTTAGATAGAACATAACAGAACTACTAAACATTCACAAGTATTTAGTCATATAATCTTTGCAAAGCTTACATAGAGAATCCTAGATGCCTCCAAGGTATACAATAATAACAATGCTCTTAAAATCATTTGAACCGAAGAAGTTCAATCCATCAATATACGAATGCAAACACATAAGTAACGTTTACCTCATTTCATTCATTTCTAAGCTAAACAAATACATTTTATGCATTCAGCATATTTGATACAATACTCAACAACAAAAGAACATCTTTCTTCAAGTAGTACATTTAGAGAATCAAATTGGAATTCATCATAAAACCAAATTAAACAATCTGAACATCATATTATATCTGCGTGCCTTTACCACTTACGGCAACCATCTGCAAAAATTGTCAACACGGGTCAGTTCGGTGAATTGAGCATGATAAGCACTAATTCTTAAAACAATTGCAATCCACCAATTGTTCTCATTAAACAACCTGTTTATATGAAATCATTTCTTCAAATTCCAAACTTAAATCAGGCTATTCATCCTATATGTTAGAGACTAAGAACATATGAATACAACCTTTCTAAGAACAACAATACTCCTACAAGAATGTTTCTAACAATTTCTCAAAGGTAGTTAAAACATTCAACAAGCTCACTGTCTTAATTATTTTATCATCATAACACATTTCAATGGTATTGACAAGTATAACCTATTTATACAGCCACACACATTTTATACCAGTCTCTCCATACAATACCTCAGTTTATTCTTGTTATGCCCTTACCATAGAGATCGCAAAAGGATGCAAGAAGAAAGCACACAAGGTTTCCTGACTAGGAGAGAGAGAATTTTCCTATTCAACTTATTATACATCAACATATAAATTACAATCTAGAAGAAAGAACCAGAGTCAATTAGATTCCTAATTCAACATTGTTCTGGACTATACCGACTCCTTTAGAATAATGTAAATACATTTACGCATGCGACTAAACATTCGAGATTACAAGAACTACAGTTCCATCTAAATCCAATTATAAAAATCACCTGTAGCTATTAAGCAATACAAGAGCTCTCGCGAAAAGCAATAGTAAGTAATCCAACCATAACAGACTCAACAATTATTTTGCATATCATTCATCAACATGAATATACCCATCGCCACTGTTTAATAGAGCACAGCTAGAAGCTTTTTATCACAGTCAGCCACGAGACTAGATAACACTAAAACAAATGACGTTCCATATGCAAATACAGCGATATTCACACTAAGTCTAAAAAAAACATGCACAGCTTCATTCAACTGAATCTAATCTCTATGAATGTAGAGCAAGGACTTTACAGAAGTCGCCTCCATTACATATGCTCATCCAAGTTTTAACCTAAGTAGAGCCATCCCACAAACACATCAGGGCTTCAACAAGAGTCGAGTTCAAATGGAAATACTGTAAGGGCTCCAACGGAGTCGTATCCAACAAGAACTCACAGCCCGGGTTAAGATTAAAGTCGAATTCATACGAAAACATTCAAGGACTCCAACTAAATCAATATCAATAGTCTTCACAACTAAACTTCTACATAAGTCGATTACAAGATACATATTAAGGATTCCAACAGAATCAATATCAATAAGTATTCACAACTAAGCTTATACAGAAGTCAAAACACTAGTTACATTTCAAGGACTTTAACTGAGTCAATACCAACCATATTCACAACTAAGCAACATAGTATTCACAACTGAGCAACATAGTATTCGCAACTAAGCAACAATATTCGCAACTAAGCTTAGACAGAAGTTGAAATACAAGATACATTTCAAAGACTCTCACTAAGTCGATACCATCAGTATTCTTCAACTAAACAACAACATTCAAAACTAAGCTTATAGCAGAAGTTTGAAAACATACAAAACATTAAAAGGACTCTCACTGATTCATTTTCGTATATAATCCCTGAAAAACTTTCAATGGAAACTAACCCAAAATTTGCTAACACAGTAAGGATTTCTACAATAGTCGCATTCAAGTAGTAAAATCAAAGCAAGCATTCCAACCAGAAGGAACTTAAAGTATTCACAGAAAGATTCAACAGGATTCAACAACAATAAGAAGCACAGCCGGGTCTTCAAACGAAATGAAACCAAAAGGAAGAATAAATACAGTAAACATTCCAACAGAGTATTTGAAAAATCTGAGATTCCTAATTCCACAGGAAAAGAAGAACCAATAAATTGCTTCAAACCAACTGAACTGAAATCACCTGAACAGAGTTGTTTTAATGAAAGCATTTGGAGTAAAGAAAGATTTTTTAAAAGTCAGGACCTATCATGCCTGGTAATGTCACTTTAAAAATCTGAAGAAGACCTTTGAATGAGCTTGAGCCTTCTCCTCTTCTTCCACGATAGATTCAACAACAATAATTTGTTACCCTCATGCCTTATAAACTTTCCCCCGACAGAGAAAAGAGCTAGATATTCTCATAGTTTCCATGCAACACAAAGTAGACTGGTTCGAAGAACCAGCGATCAAACAGAGAGAAAACCAGAGCGTATGGAAAACCAAACAACGAACTAGTTTTCCATTTGCATGCCTTCCCTAGAAATCCATGCTCGGGAACCGAAGTTCATCAATGACATTAACTCCAAGATTCCCGCCCAATCTCCATTACCACCGACCGTCAAAGTTGGCGATTGACAAATGTAAACAAATGACCATTCCCAGATTTGGCGATACCGCCACGTCAGGTCTCAATAGATATTTACAACCTCCACCAAATCCCAAGTCCTTCATCCTTATCCACCTCATAAATTCCATAGAAACTACCGCGCATGGCTTGCACCCCTTCATAGGTCCCCCTTCATCCATGATCATTAGTTAGGTTAGAAACATAGGTTAGATCATAAGGTAATACTTTAGTCTTACTTCCATAGTGCTAGGTGGCTAACCTTGGGAACATTTAGCTTATAGTTTAGGGCTAGGTTAGATTAATAATAATCTAACCAATAGGTTATAGTTTAGGTTTAGGTTACTAACATTAATAAATCCAGTCTAGGTCTCCCAAGTAGGACCGATCCGTATTGGAACCAAACAGGGTAAAACATCCCTGTACAAGATCCTATCAGGTAATGCTAAATAAGCTTACTGAATACCCAGGAACATCTTACCTGGCTTAAGGTCTAGGCCTTCCTGATGTTACAGTATTTGGAACTGATTTTCATTTAACAAGATCAGCCTGAGTTAACTCCTGAATTGCTCATTCAACACATTCAGACCTTGCAACTTCCGTAAGGTCTATAATTTTTTTTCATCCAGAATAAACTTAAAACATCTCTAGGATCAATGCCACTGATCCAAGACTGAGTCATAAAGATGGGTAGATTCACAATTCATCCCGAAATCAGATTGAACTCAGGTGCTAAAAATGAAAGAAATAAAAGAGTCCAAGCATATCCTGACTCAGTCAAAGATCTTCAAGAGCAAAGAAGATACAATCTATATCAAGCATGACTTCACAATCAAAGGAACACATCCTTATACAGAAGAAATCATATATCAACACTTGAATGCTCAGGAGGAAGTAACAATGGTTTAGGGTGTTACATGATCAATGGAAAGATGGTAAAATTCTCTACATGATTCCATGGTCAATTTTGAATTTTGGTTTAGTTTGGAGGGAGAAAATCAAAAAATACTTCCGGTATGCGCCCATGGACAGAACTGACATTTCAACAACCAATTTTAATGCAAAATGGGTCGCATTATTCTCCAGCATGGTCAAAAATGTTAGGGGATGGGTTTGTTAGGTCACCCATGCTGTTTTTAATGCATTTTGGTCAATGAGGAATGGCTCCCATGTTTTTTCACGTTTTCTCTCTTCTGGGTTCGACCCATGCACTGTAAAAGCTAGATTTGGATCATTTTTCAAAGGGGAACACTTTTTTTGCATAGCAAGCTTCTATTTTCACTTTCACCAAGTGATTTTGGCAAGTATCAGACCTTCCAGGGATTGTAACAATTTTTTCTGCCTCTTTGGTGTTGGAATACAAGGATTTTGATGTTGAAAATCACAATGCAGGCTTTGTGAACGCTTTCAGTCCTTCGTATGTGTTGTTTGCTTCATTTCAAACCCTTGTTTACAGCTTATCAACCTATGCATGATGTTTTATGTTGCAATTTCTGATTTGTGTCAATTTGCATGAGCAAGAAGTGCTCACCACTCCTTTGGTGTATCACCCTTATCAGTTTAGTTTTAATTTTTACATTTCTTATCCCTGTCTCCTTGTAAATTAGGATAAATTAGGATCTGAACCTTTGCAGTTGTGTAAATAATAGATCTAATCAGAGGATTTTGAGGAACCAGCCTCTAATCTGGAGATTCTCCTCTCATCTTGCAAGTCCCACACTTGGAGAGAGGTTTCAATGTTGTGCAATCACATTGGATGCCCTAAACATCAACTTAGAACCTTGATTTGCATCTAGGGGTGCTGCTGATTTGCAACAATAGAACATATGTGATCTTTTTGACGCTCTTATAGGAGCCCTGTTACACTAGTTTACAGTAGTAGAAAGTTGTTAAATCTAGAAAGTTGGCTTTCGTTTTAAACCGCCATTTGAAACCTGGATAGAGAAATTATTTCCCGTCTTTGCAAACCTCTAGTGTTTATACTAGACAATTGCATGGAACATTCAGTTTAGGGAAAAAAACTTTTCTGGATAGTTTGGAAAAGCCATTTTGTAGGCCTTTGGTCGTAGTTTGACGAGGTCAAATAGGACCAATTTTGACTTGTCACTCCAGAAAACTTGTCTCCATTTGAAAACTTGTCACTCCAGAAAACTTGTCTCAGTCTTGTCGACTCTAATGAATTCTCCTTAAATAGGGGAACTTGTAGGAAGTGTCTCATTACATGCTCATCCGTCGAACGTTAGTTATGGATGTGGTTTTATGGGCCCTTGAGCTAACTTTTGTTCATTTGCAACTGGGTCAGCTACGACCAGTAGCCCCAGAAAACTAGTCGCCAAACGTAAATAGTTTACTTTTTTCCAATTCCGTCAGTTGCTATGAACTCTTCGTATATCTGGGAACACGTAGAAAGTTGATCGTGGTGTGTGTTCATATCAGAAGATAACTTTTGGAAGCGGTTTCTTAGCCTCTGAGCCTGTTTTGAACATTTTGTAGCTAGTGAGAAAATGTTAAAATAGAAAGCTGCGGGACCCTCGTAGGGTTGCCAAACCACCATGAAAAATTTTAACACATGTAAATAACTATTTAAAACTCTATAGTGTAACTTGTGTGAAATAGAACTTTTGAAAAATGGTGTTTTCTCTCTCTTCCCTTCTCTTTCTCTCTCTCGAGTTACAAAATGAAGTGAAATGAAATGCATTGAATACATGTCTCTAAACCTTTTTTTTTCGCTTGCAAATTGTAATTATTGTTATATGTAAATGGGAAAACTAAAAAATAATAATTATGTTAGATTAGGGTGGATGCCATGCCAACGAATTATCGCTGGTATCATGCTCACGTGGTTTTGTAGGATGAAAGAATGACAGTGAAAAGGCAATGTGTAATTCATTTATTTATCTTTGTAATTAATATAGTTCATTGTTAAATGAATAAATGTATAATGTTGTCTCATGTGACAGACTGTTATATTTGATAATTTGTTGATGTGTATGAGATGCTGGTTTTAAGGACATCTAGGAAATGTGCATTTAAGCTTAGGTTCAATCTTAATTCATAGTACACATGGTAAAAGGGTTTGATATTTATATAAGGTAAATGAAATTGAAGTAATATCATGTAGTGCATATTTAGTGTTCAATAAATGATTAACAAGTCATCTTGTGCATTCATACTTTGTAAATGTAAAAAAGAGATTTAATCGAAACTATAACACCCTGAACTATTGTTACTTCCTCCTGAGCATTCAAGTGTTGATATATGATTTCTTCTACATAAGGATGTGTTCCTTTGATTGTGAAGTCATGTTTGATATGGATTGTATTTTCTTTTCTCTTGAAGATCTTTGAATGAGTCAGGATATGCTTAGACTATTTTATTTCTTTCATTTATAGTGCCTGAGTTCAATTTGATTTCAGGAGGAATTGTGGATTTATCCGTCTTTATGACTCAACCTTAGATCAGTTGCATTGATCCAAGAGATGTTTTAAGTTTATTCAGGATGAACAAAAAAATTATTGACCTTACGAAAGTTGCAAGGTCTGAATGAGTTGAATGAGAAATTCTGGAGTTTAACTCAGGATGATCGTGTAAAATGAATTTGGTTCCCGATATCATAATATCAGGAAGGCCTAGACCTTAAGCCAGGTAAGAAATTCTGGTGTATACTGCAAGCTTATTAGCTATACCGGATAGAATCCATTACGGGAATGTTATACCCTGCTTGGTTCTAATACTGATCGGTCCTACTTGTGAGACCTGGACTGGATTCGTTAAGGTTAATAACCTTAACCTAAACTATAACCTATTGGTTGAATTATTGCTAATCTAACCTAGCCCTAACTATAATCTTAATGCTCCTAAGGTTAGCTACACCTAGCACTATGGAAGTAAGACTAATGTCTTACCTTATGATCTAACCTATGTTCTAACCTATCTTAACTAATGATAATGGATGGAGGGGGACCTATGAAGGGGCAGCGAGTCATGGGTGGTGGTTTCCATGGCATTAAATGAGGTGGATAAGCATGAAGGACAAGGGATTTGGCGGAGGTTGCAAACGGCTATTGTGACCTGACGTGGCAGAGTCGCCAAATTTGGAAATGGTTGTTTGTTTTCATTTGGCAATCACCAACTTAGGTGGTCGGTGGCAATGGAGAATAGGTGGGAATCTTGGAGTTAATGCCATTGATGAACTTTGGTTCCTAAGCGTGGATTGCTTGGGAAGGCATGCAAATGGAAAATTGGTTGGTATTTTGGTTTTCCATGTGTTCCATTTTTCTCTCTGCTTGATCACTGGTTCTTCGAACCAGTCTACTCTGTGTTGCATGGCAACTTTGAGAATATCTAGCTCTTTTCTCTGTCGGGGAAAGTTTATAAGGCATGAAGGTAACAATTTATTGTTGTTTAAGCTATTGTGGAAGAAGAAGGGAAGGTGCGAGCACATTCAGAGGTCTTCTTCAAATTTTTACGCGACACTATCAGGCATGATAGGCCCTAACTTTTAAAAATCTTGCTTTCCTTCAAATGATTTCATTAAAACAACTCTGTTCAGGTGATTTTAGTACAGTTGGTTTGAAACAATGTATTGGTTCTTCTTTGCTGTGGTTTAGGAACCTCAGGTCATGCGAAGATTCTGTTGAAATGTTACTGTACTTAATTTTTCTTTTTGGATTCATTTCGTTTGAAGACCCAGCTGTGATATTATGTTGTGGAATCCTGTTAAATGTTGCTGGGTATACTTAAAATTTCTTCTGATTGGAATGCCTGTTGTGGGTAATTTACTTGAACGTGACTTCTATAAAGTCCTTTCTGTGTTTTCAATTTTGGTTAGACACCGATGAAGGTTTGCAAGGATTAGTTATGGTATGACTTTGTTGGAGTCCTTGAAACTTATCTTATGTTTTGTGACTTCTGTAGAAGCTTTGTTTTTGACTTTTGTAGAAGCTTTGTTGTGATTACATTGTTGTGATTACATAGTATGACTCTATTGGAGTCCTTGAAACGTATCTTATGTTTTCAACTTCTGTAGAAGCTTTGTTGTGATTACATAATGGTATGACTCTGTTGGAGTCCTTGAAACGTATCTTATGTTTTCGACTTCTGTAGAAGCTTTGTTGTGATTACATTTTGGTATTGACTCTGTTGGAGTACTTGAATTGTGGGCATATTGAATTCGACTTCAATCGAAACCCTGGTCGTGAGTACTGGTTGGATATGACTTTGTTGGAGTCCTTGCAGTATTCCCATTTGAACTCGACTCCTGATGAAGTCCTTGATGTGTTGCGTGTGACTCGATTTCTGATTTAAGTCCTCGCTGTGCATGCATATTGATTCGACTCTTTCTTAATGTTGTTGTGTTTATATTCAGTTCGATTATGTGGAAATGTGTGCTGGGTTACATTACAAACTCGACTCTGTTTGAGTCCCTACTGTATTTTCGTATTAGCTCAACTTCGGATGAAACTTTGATGAAATTATGATATGGAGTCAACTTCTGATATAAGTCCTTGCTGTGGTTATTCCTTTTTGAATTCAACTTCTGATATAAGTCCTTTTGTATATTCATAGGGATTAGACTCAGTTGAATGTTGCTGTGTATGTATGTGTTTTGACTCAGTTGAATGTAGCTGAGTGTTTCGACTCAGTGGGAATGTCGTTGTGTTTGCATATGGTTACATCTTCTGTTTATAGTGTTATCTAGTCTCGTGTTTGACTGAGATAAAGAGTTCTTAGCTGTGTCGTGTCAGGCGATGGCATTGGGTATTTTCATGTTTGATGAATGATATGGAAAGATTTGTTGAGTCTATTATGGTTGGATTATTTACTACTGCTTTGTCGCAAGAACTCTTGTAAGGCTTAAATAGCTACCGGTGATTTTATATTGGATTTTGACGAAACTGTAGCTTCTTCTTGTAATCTCAACTGATTTAGTTACATGCGTAAATGTAATTGCGTTATTTTAGAGGATTTAGTACAGTCCAGAACATGATTGATATGGGAATCTGATTGTCTCTGTTCCTTCTCCTAAGTTGAAAAGTACATGTTGATATATATATAACTGTAGGAAAAGAAAATATTCTCTCCTTGTCTAAAAACCTTGAGTGCTTTCTTCTTTGAATCCTTACGTGAACTCTGCGGTAAGAGCATAACAAAAATAGACTATTAAATTGTATGGAGAGACTGGTAAAAATTGTGTTGCAGTATAAGTAGGTATACTTGTCAATACCATTGAAATAATGTATGATTGAAAAGGAATTACGTCAGTTGAGCTTGTTGAATGTTATAAACTGCCTTTGTGTATTTGTTAAAAACATTCTTGTTGGAGTATTGTTGTATTTAGGATGGTTGTAATCATTTTTCTTTAGTCTCTTATATATAATATGAATTATCTGAAAGGTATTAAGGATTAATTGGTAACTATAATGTGGGTCATGCATCAAAAGTCATGTTAGAATTACAGAATGATGATTAGTTTTATATATGTTAAGAATTTGAAGAAATGATTTCATTTAAATAGGTTGTTTGCTGAGAGCAATTGGTAGAATGCAATTGTTTTAAGAATTAGTGCTTATCATGCTCAGTTCACAGAACTGACCCGTGTTGGCAATTTTTGCAGATGGTTGTCGTAAGTGGTAAAGGCACGCAGATCTGATATGATGCTCAGATTATTTAATTTGGTTTTATGATGAATTCCAACTTGACTTCTCTAATTGTATTATATGAAGGAAGTTGTTCTTTTGCTGTTGAGTATTGTATCGAATATGTTGAATGCATAAATTGTAATTATTTGGCTTAGAAATAAATGAAATGAGGGAATTGTTACTATGTGGCTGTATTTGTATTGTGATGGATTGATCCTCTTTGGTTAGATTGTTTTTAAGTGCTTTTTTTAGTATTGAATACCTTGGAGATATTTGGATTCTCTAAGTAGGCCTTGTAAAGATTATGTGATTGAACACTTGTGAATGATTAGTAATTCTGATATGTTCTATATAAGGCTAATTTGGAAATTAGTCCACTGTCTTCCAAGAAGCTAAGGTTTAAATAAATATTAATAGGTAGTTGAACGGCAAGAGTAATCTATTACTCCCGAACTTCGATCTAAGCCAAGACAATGTACATAACAAATCTAAATCACTATATCTTAATACAAATAAGTAAGATATAATTCAGTTTGAAAACTGATTTAATCCTAAAAGGGTATATTTAGCATCCTTATGAGGAGACTTAGGCTACTGCCCATTTTCGTTGAATAAGATTATTGTTAATCATTGAACTCTATGACGAGATCTCAAATCTTATTAAATTTCTCTCTGAGGAATGGATCTTAAATAATTAAGACAACTCAATAATGAGGAACCCAGGAGTTGGGAAAAGACTACCTAGAAAGGAGAGTCTTAAAGTGTAATTGCAACTCAACGTAAGTAACACCTTAAGTTTAATAGATCTTTTCGAGGTGGTTTTGTAGGATTTCGGCACATGACAACTATAGGGTTGTACCTTCGAGAAGATTAGGATCTTCTCGAGGATACAACAATGCAGGTGACTTATGGCGACACCGTTTACATTGATCGTTAAGATTTACACTTTAAACTCAAACAAGTTTTTACTCGGGATCTGGTTAGGAACATGGTCATGTTATGAGGCCACCCTTGAAGATTTGGGGTACCTTGACACACAGGGTTAACTAGGGTTGACCCAGTATGTCAGCTTATCCCTAGTCCTCAAGAGCATCCTTATAACGTTGTCATGTTATTAATCCGTTCCTGAGTGAATCCTGGGAGAGGGATGGAATGAAGTTAGTATAAGACATTCTATATAACATCGGAGTGGGGTGGAGGACGTATTCCAGATTGACGAGTATGCCATTAAGGAATATGAGACATGAACAGTATGTTTCAAAACTTTGGCCAAAGTATCGTAAGCTGCTGATTGCGTTGTCCTATGACACCTAGTCTGAGGGACGTGATGCCAATGAATAATGGTAACAATTATTTAGATAGGTTCCTTGGACAGAGCATTCTGAAATCCTAGATTAGGGAAGAGAACCACAAGAGTGAAGAGTTAAAGTAAAAATGCCAACTCTGTGAAACTCATGAATAGATCGGTAGATCACCGAGTCATGGAATGAATAGATCGGTGGTGCACCGAGTCATTACAGCTGCATATGGTTATCTATTATAAGAATGGTTGTTTGATTTGTGAGTTCTAAATTATGTATTTAGAACTAGGAAGTATTTATCAAAAAAAAATTTACTTGTTCTAATGTACTAAAATGGGAATGTTACATCTTGGTATCAGAGCAGAAGGTTGCAGCTCTTGGACCTATTGTGTCCATAATCTGATAAAAACCTGAATTTTCTTATAACAGAAAATGGTAAGAACAAGGGGGAATGTTGCGAATAATGCTCCACTTGAAGGAGGGGCGGCAACAACCCAAAAACTTGATGAGATCCTTGCTGCCCTATTGGACACAAGAGATCATTTGGCTGTACTTGAACAGCAAGTAATGGGAAATGAGGAGGATGATGAAGCTGGTAATGACAATCAGCAACCTCCTGAGGACAACCCCGATATGGGTGTTGATAATAACACTGGAAATGCACCTGTCCAACCAGAAAACAAAAAGGCTAGGTTGGCAGTGGAACTCACTAATGATATAAAAAGGATAAGCCCACCTAAATATGATGGCACCACATTAGGAGATGGAGCTGAGAATTGGCTCAGCAAAATGGAGAAGTACTTTGCAATAAGAAACTTCTCGGAGGAAACCAAAGCTATTTGGGGAGCCTATCAACTTTCCCACGAAGCATCTTCGTGGTGGGACAGCCGTAAAGCTGAGCTAAATATTGATGAGACCAATATCACTTGGGATCAATTTAAGGGCTATTTTAGGCAACGTTGGCTGCCACAACTTTTCTATGATCAGAAAATGACAAAATTCCAAAACTTAGCTCAAGGGAAGCTAACAGTAACTGAATACTGGGAACGGTTTACGAAACTCCTCAAGTACGTACCATAATATCAAACTGACGAGAAGTTCAGAATACAGAAATTTATCATGGGACTAAATCCCGTGATAGGAGGAGAGGTTAATGTTCACAACCCAACCACTATGGAAGGAGTTGTTGAAAAGGCCATAAGGAAAGAACAGAAATTAAAGGTTATTTCTGCTCATAAAGAGGAGGTGCGGAAGAAGATTGCAAACCCTTCTTCAACTTCACTTGCACCCAAGAAGGGGCCATGGAAAAAGTTTGGAAATAGAAGTAAGTTTCCAGGGGATAAAGGTAAGAAAACGATAGCAAATAAACCTGCTGGAAATGTAAGGGATGGTTTTGCCAAAAATTATAACAATGGGTAGAAACCTTATGGAGGAAAACGTGATAATTTTAAGGCTGGAAGTAATTTTGAGCCTAAAAAGGGACCTGTAGGAGGCTGCTACAATTGTGGCAAGGACCACTACGCCAATTAGTGCCCTTTGAAGAAGGACAATCGTAATCAGCAGCATAAGATACATGCTGCAGTAGCAGACAAGCAAGCTGAAAAGTAAGTGACACCAATAGAAGTTCCGGGTAAGTTATTTGGCATACCTGTCACTATTCTTTTTGATATTGGAGCTACTGAATGTTTTATTTCTAGTAAAATTGCTTCTAAACTTAAGAGAAAAGATGGGAAAATGGATAAATCTTGGACTGTACAGTATGGTAATAACTCTGTCCATACAGTGAATATGTGTCTTTTTGGGGCAGTCCTTGACTTACCTAACTTTTCCATTGAAGTTGATCTCTATGTTGCACCTTTGGGATCCTATGACATTGTCATCGGTGTTAATTGGTTAGCTGACCATAAAGCAAAAATAGACTACTTTAAAAAGAAAATAAGATGTTTAGATGATCGTCTGAAAATAGCAGAGATACAAGGAGTGAAACGGGAAATTTCAGTTAGGAAGCTGTCAGCTATGCAACTTCAAAAGGCTAAAAATAAAGGATGTACCTTATATGTAGTAAAGATATCTAAATTTTCAGAAGAAGATGGTGATTCCATGAAACGATTCCCTTTGTTGCAAAGTTTCAAGGATGTTTTTCCAGAGGAATTACTAGGTTTACCACCCAAAAGGGAATTTGATTTCACTATTGAAATCAAACCGGGAACGGAACGTATTTCTAAGGCACCTTCTCAGATGACTACTATAGAGTTAGTCGAGCTTAAGACACAATTGCAAGAACTTTTATCTAAGGGTTTGATTAGACCAAGTGTTTCACCTTGGGGAGTGCCAGTAATATTTGTAAAAAAGAAGGATGGAACACTTAGGCTGTGTATTGACTATCAGATGCTAAACAAAGCAATAATCAAGAATAGATACCCACTTCCAAAGATTGATGATCTATTTGATCAGATGCGTGGGGCAACATTTTATTCCAAGATAGATCTTCGATCTGGTTATCATCAATTAAGGATTAGAGAAGAAGATATTCATAAAACAGCTTTTACGGACATTATGAATTCACGGTTCTACCCTTTGGATTAACTAATGCACCTGCAACTTTTATGAACTTAATGAATAATATCTTTCAAGAATATTTGGACAAGTTTGTACTTGTATTCTTGGATGATATTCTCATTTATTCTAAAAGTGTCGAAGAGCACAATGAGCATTTGAAGATAGTTTTGGAAATTTTGAGAAAAAGAAAGTTATACGGTAAGTTATCCAAATGTTCTTTCTTTGATACAAAAGTTCACTATTTGGGTCATGTCATTAGTAAAGAAGGAATTGCTATGGATCCTTCAAAAATAGTGGCAATAACTAAGTGGCCTGCACCAAAGAATGTGCACGAAGTAAGAAGCTTCATGGGTCTTGCGGGTTATTATAGAAAATTTGTTAAGGATTTTTCTAAAGTGGCTGCACCAATAACTTCATTGCAGAAGAAGGATAAGAAATTTATTTGGAATGATAAGTGTAAAACTAATTTCAAAAGTTTGAAAATCCAGTTGACTTCAGCACCTATATTAGCTGTACATGACCCTAATGGGAGCTTTACTGTTGTAACGGATGCTTCTGGGGAAGGCCTTGGTGGTGTTTTGTTACAAAATGATCAAGTCATAGCATATGAAAGTAGAAAACTTAAGTTACATGAGCTAAATTATGCCCCTCATGATTTGGAGCTTGCTGCCATTGTTCATGCGCTTCAAGTCTGGAGACACTATTTACTTGGGAAACCTTTTGAGTTGAAAACTGATCACTTAGGACTGAAATATATTTTCACTCAGCCTAATCTAAATGCCAGACAGAGAAGGTGGTTAGAGTTTTTATCTCAATATGATTTTGATATTAGCTACATCAAAGGGAAAGAGAATAGAGTAGCAGATGCTCTAAGTCGTAGGAAGCACATTTCTGCTCTTATAACATTAAGAACTCAGTTTAAGGATGAAGTAAAAAGTGCCTCAGAATCTGATATATACTTTCAGCAAGTAAAAGTAGTGCTTATTGCAAAACCTAATGATGAAAGGTATAAAGGTTTTCATTTCGATAATGAAGGAATCTTACGTTATGAAAACAAGGTATACGTACCTTTCCTAAATGATTTGAGAAAGAAGTTGTTAGTTGAATTTCATAATTCACCCTTCTCTGGACACCCGGGTATCACAAAAATGCTTGCTGATCTAAAACAACAATACTTTTGGAAAGGTATGAAAAAGGATGTTATTGATTTTGTGACTCATTTTCTGGAATGTCAGCGGGTTAAGGCAGAACACATGCACCCTGCTGGACTATTATATCCCCATAGCATACTGCAGTACAAATGGCAAGTAATAAGCATGGACTTTGTACAAGGGTTACCTATGTTAGGAATAAACATGATGTTATCCTGGTAGTTGTAGATAAACTAAGGTAGCTCATTTCATTGCTGGAAATCTAAAGGATGATTCACCAGTGTTGGCCAAAAGATTCGTGCACGAAATTTTCTGGTTACATGATGTACCAGAATTGATTATATCTCACAGGGATCCTAGAATGACGTCAAGATTTTGGCAAACGCTTAATACAGATCTTAGAACGAAACTAAACTTCAGTTCTGCATATCATCCGGAAACGGATGGACAAATCGAGAGAGTAAATCAAGTGTTGGAAGATATGTTGTGAATGTATTGCATGGATCAGCAATATAAATGGGAAGAGTATCTTCCATTAGTTGAGTTCGCATACAACAACAATTATCACTCATCTCTTAAAATGGCACCTTTTGAAGCACTTTATGAAAAAAAGTGCAGAACCCCTGTTAGCTGGGATAGTTTTGAGGATAGAGTGGTAATTGGGCCAGAAATCCTCACTGAAATGGAACAGCAAGTAAAGTTGATTCGTGAATGATTAAAGGAAGCAGCAGATAGGAAGAAGAGCTATGATGACCTTAAGCGGGTTGATCGAAGGTTTGAACTTGGTGAGAAGGTTTTTCTTCATGTTAAACCCAAAAAGAGTTCTATAACTTTTGGCAAGGCTACCAAGTTGTCACCTCGTTACGTGGGACCTTTCGAAATTATCGAAATAATCAATCCTGTAGCTTATGGATTAGCATTACCACCTTCTTTGTCTTGCATGCATGATGTTTTCCACATTTCTTTGCTTAAGAAATACGTTTCAGATTTGTCACATGTTTTAAATTGGAATTCTTTGCAGGTCCAAGACCCAGGAATAATCGTGGTTAAACCCACACGAGTGCTGGAAACTCGCCAATTGCATTTGAGAAATCATGAATTACAACAATGTAAGGTCCAGTGGGACCAGTTTAACGAAGAAAGTGCAACTTGGGAAAATCTAGAAGAGATGAAAATTGCTTTTCCCTTTCTTTTTGAATAGAATGAAATCTGTTGACAAAACATTTTTTTATGAACTTATCTTTTTCATGTCTTTATGAAAGCCAGATTGAGGCAAACATTATTCAGGTTGAATAAAATGTATTGTGACATTGATTTATGGAACTATTCAAGTTGGAAATAGTCTTATTGTATTGTGAACTAATAAATTCGTTGACCTGAAGGTAAATCAAAATATGTAATCATCGGGATGATGAATCTTTTAGGAGGGAAGCATGTAACACCCTGAACTATTGTTACTTTCTCCTGAGCATTCAAGTGTTGATATATGATTTCTTCTGTATAAGGATGTGTTCCTTTGATTGTGAAGTCACGGTTGATATGGATTGTATCTTGTTTGCTCTTGAAGATCTTTGACTGAGTCAGGATATGCTTAGAATCTTTTATTTCTTTCATTTATAGCGCCTGAGTTCAATTTGATTTCGGGAGGAATTGTGGATTTATCCATCTTTATGACTCAGCCTTGGATCAGTTGCATTGATCCAAGAGATGTTTTAAGTTTATTCAGGATGAACAAAAAATTATTGACCTTACGAAATTTGTAAGGTCTGAATGAGTTGAATGAGCAATTCCAGAGTTTAACTCAGGATGATCATGTAAAATAAATTTGGTTCCTAATATCATAATATCAGGAAGGCCTAGACCTTAAGCCAGGTAAGAAATTTTGATGTATACTGCAAACTTATTAGCTATACCGGATAGAATCCATTACGGGAATGTTATACCCTTCTTGGTTCTAATACTGATTGGTCCTACTTGTGAGACCTGGACTGGATTCGTTAAGGTTAATAACCTTAACCTAAACTATAACCTATTGGTTGAATTATTGCTAATCTAACCTAGCCCTAACTATAATCTTAATGCTCCTAAGGTTAGCTACACCTAGCACTATGGAAGTAAGACTAATGTCTTACCTTATGATCTAACCTATGTTCTAACCTATCTTAACTAATGATAATGGATGGAGGGGGACCTATGAAGGGGCGTGAGTCATGGGCGGTGGTTTCCATGGAATTAAATGAGGTGGATAAGCATGAAGGACAAGGGATTTGGCGGAGGTTGCAAACGGCTATTGTGACCTGACGTGGCAGAGTCACCAAATTTGGAAATGGTTGTTTGTTTTCATTTGGCAATCACCAACTTAGGCAGTTGGTGGCAATGGATAATAGGCAGGAATCTTGGAGTTAACGCCATTGATGAACTTCGGTTCCTGAGTGCGGACTTCTTGGGAAGGCATGCAAATGGAAAATTGGTTGGTATTTTGGTTTTCCATGTGTTCTGTTTTTCTCTCTGCTTGATCATTGGTTCTTCGAACCAGTCTACTCTGTGTTGCATGGCAACTTTTAGAATATCTAGCTCTTTTCTCTGTCGGGGAAAGTTTATAAGGCATGAAGGTAACAATTTATTCTTGTTTAAGCTATTGTGGAAGAAGAAGGGAAGGCGCGAGCACATTCAGAGGTCTTCTTCGGATTTTTACGCGACACTATCAGGAATGATAGGCCCTAACTTTTAAAAATATTGCTTTCCTTCAAATGATTTCATTAAAACAACTTTGTTCAGGTGATTTTAGTACAGTTGGTTTGAAACAATGTATTGGTTCTTACTTGCTGTGGTTTAGGAACTTCAGGTCATGCGAAGATTCTGTTGAAATGTTACTGTACTTAATTTTTCTTTTTGGATTCATTTCGTTTGAAGACACAGCTGTGATATTATGTTGTGGAATCATGTTAAATGTTGCTGGGTATACTTAAAATTTCTTCTGATTGGAATGCCTGCTGTGGGTAATTTACTTGAACGTGACTTCTGTAAAGTCCTTTCTGTGTTTTCAATTTTGGTTAAACACCGATGAAGGTTTGTAAGGATTAGTTATGGTATGACTCTGTTGGAGTCCTTGAAACGTATCTTATGTTTTCGACTTCTGTAGAAGCTTTGTTGTGATTACATTTTGGTATTGACTTTGTTGGAGTACTTGAATTGTGGGCATATTGAATTTGACTTCAATCGAAACCCTGGTCGTGAGTACTGGTTAGATGTGACTTTGTTGGAGTCCTTGCAGTATTCCCATTTGAACTCGACTCCTGATGAAGTCTTTGATGTGTTGCGTGTGACTCGATTTCTGATTTAAGTCCTCGCTGTGCATGTATATTGATTCGACTCTTCCTTAATGTTGTTGTGTTTATATTCAGTTCAATTCTGTGGAAATGTGTGCTGGGTTACATTACAAACTCGACTCTGTTTGAGTCCCTACTGTATTTTCGTATTAGCTCAACTTCGGATGAAACTTTGATGAAATTATGATATGGAGTCAACTTCTGATATAAGTCCTTGTTGTATATTCATAGGGATTAGACTGAGTTGAATGTTGCTGTGTATGTATGTGTTTCGACTCAGTTGAATGTAGCTGAGTGTTTCGACTTAGTGGCAATGTCGTTGTGTTTACATATGGTTACGTCTTCTGTTTATAGTGTTATCTAGTGTCGTGTTTGACTGAGATAAAGAGTTCCTAGCTGTGTCGTGTCAGGCGATGGCATTGGGTATTTTCATGTTTGATGAATGATATGGAAAGATTTGTTGAGTCTATTATGGTTGGATTATTTACTACTGCTTTGTCATAAGAACTCTTGTTAGGCTTAAATAGCTACCGTTGATTTTATATTGGATTTTGACGAAACTGTAGCTTCTTCTTGTAATCTCGACTGATTTAGTCGCATGCGTAAATGTAATTGCATTATTCTAGAGGAGTCGGAATAGTCCAGAACATGATTGATATGGGAATCTGATTGTCTCTGTTCCTTCTCCTAAGTTGAAAAGTACATGTTGATATATATATATATATATATATATATATAACTGTAGGAAAAGAAAATATTCTCTCCTTGTCTAAAAACCTTGAGTGCTTTCTTCTTTGAATCCTTACGTGAACTCTGCGGTAAGAGCATAACAAAAATAGACTATTAAATTGTATGGAGAGACTGGTAAAAATTGTGTTGTAGTATAAGTAGGTATACTTGTCAATACCATTGAAATAATGTATGATTGAAAAGGAATTGCATCAGTTGAGCTTGTTGAATGTTATAAACTGCCTTTGTGCATTTGTTAAAAACATTCTTGTTGGAGTATTGTTGTCTTTAGGATGGTTGTAATCATTTGTCTTTAGTATCTTACATATAAGATGAATTATCTGAAAGGTATTAAGGATTAATTGGTAACTATAATGTGCGTCGTGCGTCAAAAGTCATGTTAGAATTACAGAATGATGATTAGTTTGATTTATGTTAAGAATTTGAAGAAATGATTTCATTTAAATAGGTTGTTTAATGAGAGTAATTGGTAGAATGCAATTTTTTTAAGTGCTCAGTTCACAGAACTGACCCGTGTTGGCAAGTTTTGCAGATGGTTGTCGTAAGTGGTAAAGGCATGCAGATCTGATATGATGCTCAGATTATTTAATTTGGTTTTATGATGAATTCCAACTTGACTTCTCTAATTGTATTATATGAAGGAAGTTGTTCTTTTGCTGTTGAGTATTGTATCGAATATGTTGAATGCATAAATTGTAATTATTTGGCTTAGAAATAAATGAAATGAGGGAATTGTTACTATGTGGTTGTATTTGTATTGTGATGGATTGATCCTCTTTGGTTCGATTGTTTTTAAGTGCTTTTTTTTTAGTATTGAATACCTTGGAGATATTTGGATTCTCTAAGTAGGCCTTGTAAAGATTATGTGACTGAACACTTGTGAATGATTAGTAATTCTGATATGTTCTATATAAGGCTAATTTGGAAATTAGTCCACTGTCTTCCAAGAAGCTAAGGTTTAAATAAATCTTAATAGGTAGTTGAACGGCAAGAGGATCAATCCATCACAAGAGCATACTCCCGAACTTCGATCTAAGCCAAGACAACATACATAACAAATCTAAATCACTATATCTTAATACAAATAAGTAAGATATAATTCAGTTTGAAAACTGATTTAATCCTAAAAGGGTATATTTAGCATCCTTATGAGGAGACTTAGGCTACTACCCATTTTCATTGAATAAGATTATTGTTAATCATTGAACTCTATGACGAGATCTCAAATCTTATTAAATTTCTCTCTGAGGAATGGATCTTAAATAAGTAAGACAACTCAATGATGAGGAACCCAGGAGTTGGGAAAAGACTACCTAGAAAGGAGAGTCTTAAAGTGTAATTGCAACTCAACGTAAGTAACACCTTAAGTTTAATAGATCTTTCTGAGGTGGTTTTGTAGGATGTCGGCACATGACAACTGCAGGGTTGTACCTTCGAGAAGATTAGGATCTTCTCGAGGATACAACAATACAGGTGACTTATGGCGACACCCTTTGCATTGATCGTTAAGATTTACACCTTAAACTCGAACAAGTTTTTACTCGGGATCTGGTTAGGAACATGGTCATGTTATGAGGCTGCCCTTGGAGATTTGGGGTACCTTGACACACAGGGTTAACTAGGGTTGACCCAGTATGTCAGCTTATCCCTAGTCCTCGAGAGCATCCTTATAATGTTGTCATGTTATTAATCCATTCCTGAGTGAATGACTTGGGAGAGGGATGGCTAACAGAAGTCAGTATAAGACATTCTATATAACATCAGAGTGGGGTGGAGGACGTATTCCAGATTGACGAGTATGCCGTCAAGGAATATGAGACATGAACAGTATGTTTCAAAACTTTGGCCAAAGTATCGCAAGCTTCTGATTGTGTTGTCCTATGACACCTAGTCTGAGGGATGTGATGCCGATGAATAATGGTAACAATTATTTAGATAGGTTCCTTGGACAGAGCATTCTGAAATCCCAGATTAGGGAAGAGAACCGCAAGAGTGAAGAGTTAAAGTAAAAACGCCAACTCTGTGAAACTCATGAATAGATCGGTAGATCACCGAGTCATGGAATGAATAGATCGGTGGTGCACCGAGTCATTACAGCTGCATATGGTTATCTGTTATAAGAATGGTTGTTTGATTTGTGAGTTCTAAATTATGTATTTAGAACTAGGAAGCATTTATCAAAAAACAAAATTACTTGTTCTAATGTACTAAAATGGGAATGTTACAGAAACACTTTACCCTTGTTCAATATCAGGACATAACTAGTTTTCATGTGTGTTACTTTTTATCTTAGAAGACATTGAAAACCATATAATGAAATTAAACTCCGCACTTGATGGAACCTCCTAGTTTGAGTAAACAAGAACCCGAGAATGGGCTTATCATCTTCGTCAGTATGTTTAGTGACATTTTCATAAAGTTGGTAGATAGGAGCGACACAGTCAAACGTTTCTTGGAGTATGTAGACCTAACCCCTCCTTCGTAGCCTAGCGTACTACCTTGTCATCTGAAGATAGATTTAAAATTTAAGTTCTTCATCGAATGAAATCCCTGTTGGATTCAGACGACATAGATGGAGGTTGTGACTTAGTTGTTCTAGGTGTTAAACTCTTATTAATGAACTCCTTAGCTCCGCTCAGCTAAATGTGTTGCCTTGGTTTCTCTCAACATAACACCTTGGTCCTTTCTGGAAGGTGGTTTAGCATAAATTTGTCCTCTCACTTAAAACTCATATTTAGTTGAGGGGTAGACCCTTAGGTGAAGTTGGGAATTAATATAAACCTCAGTTGATTTGGATGTTAACTTAGGGTTCGTGTGAAGCATCAAGTCTCTTAATCATATATGTCTTCAAGAGGTTGGACAAACACTTCGTAACTCCTTTTACGAGACAATTCTAAGAATAAGGTCATAACGTGATGTAGAAAATAAAGCATATAAGAGTAAAAACGGGATTTGAGGTTCGGAATAATGCCACTCTTGGAGACCTTATATCTCAATTTAAAATACTCTTTTGTTTCAAAGAATATGAATTGCTTTGGTGTGTTCAACCTTCGAGAAAACAAAATACATATATAAAACAAAATGGAATTTCACAAGTCATTGAATTAGAATAACTATGGTAGGGGAATAGCTATACCATGATCGAGGAAAGTTTTTGGTAAAAAAAGTTATCTTGTATTTAAAACTCCCTTAAATCCCAATATCGCTATATGGACACCAAGTCTCATTCACTTGAGTTGTAAGAGTAAAAAAAACTAGACATTGAATATATGTTCGAGAAGAATATTTTAACATAAGAGCAAGATAATTAAGTATTTTGTATGCATTTGAATTATGCCAAATAAGTATGCAAGTTATGGAAAATTTTGTAAAGAATAAGAAGCCAACTTAAAAGGGTCGAACGGTAACTCAACCGCGGAAAGAACTTAAGAATATGTAGGTGGACAATAAGGAAATTTATCCTTGCAAAATAATGTTCTTGGAGTGTTAATCGTAACTAAAATACAATTAAAGAAATGATGTGTTGTGGGTTCACCATTCCTGAAATCATTTTTCTTGTGGTTGGGTCATTACTAGTAACCATTTATTGGGGAAAGTGCGGCATCGACATGCCTATGTTGTTTTCTTGTGTCTATGTGAGTCAATGACTTATGTGATTATCGTATGCGAGTCGAGTTTCTGCACTTGAAGCTCTTGTTGTATTGTGTGTAGTGAGCAATGTAAGTCAAAAAAAAATTATCCTAGTATTTTATGGTTGTAATTGTGTGTGTAAAATGTGGGCACTACATATGATATCAGAGCGAAGGTTCATGCTCTCGAACCTTTGGGGCAGATTGGAGTTGTAATTGTGTGTGTAAATGCGGGCACTATGCACACGCACATGCACACGCACCCGCACATGCACACACAAATGCACACACACACACACACATATGTAAACACACGCGGGTGCACACGTTTTCATGGACACACACATACACACATACCCACACCCAAATGCAAATGCACACGCACACGCACACATACATATATGCACACGGACGTACACACACACACACACATACACACACACACACACACACACATACATCCACACACACACAAACGCACACACACAAACACACGCACGCAACCACGCACACATGCATACGCACACGCACACACACATGCACACGCACACACACACACTCACGCGGACACACACACACACACACACACACACACACACCCACAACCCACATGCACACGCACACACACGCACACGCAAACACACACACACACACACGCACACAGACATACACGCACATAGACATACACAAACACACACAGACATACACACAAAAAACGAGCACACACGCAAACACACACGCACATGCACACGCACATGCACACGCACACACATGCACACGCACAGACACACGCACACGCACCCGCACCCGCACGCACATGCACACGCACACGCACACGCACACACACAAGAACACGCACACACACACAAATGAACACGCACACACACACGCACGCGTGCGCGCACACACACACACGCACATGCACACGCACAAACACCCACACATGCACAAGCACACACACACTCACACTCACACACAAATCCAAACACACACATATGTCAACACCCGTGGACGCACACGCACACTCAAATCCAAACACACGTGGACGCACATGCTCGCACGCACACACACACACACACACACACACACACACACACACACACACACACACACACACACACACATACACACCCACACCCACACACACACACAAACGCTCAGGCACTCACACTCACACGCACACGCACACACACACACACATACACACACACACACATATACACACACGAACAAACATGTACACATGCACACGCACATGCACACAAACATACACACACACGTACATGCACACACACACACACACACAAACGCACACGTAAGCACCCACATGCACACGCATACACACACACGCATGCACATCCACACGCACATGCACATGCACATACACATGCAAATGCACACACACATGGCAACCCACACGCACACGTACACGCAAACACACATGCACACACACACACACATGCATACACACGTACACACACATGCACACCCACACGCACACACCCAGACATTCACACAGACACCCACACGCAGACGCACAAGTACACACATACACTATCACACACACACACACACACACGTGCACGTGCACGCAAATGCACGCACATACACACGCACACACACACACACACACACAAACATGCACTTACACACGCACATGCACACACACACGCACATAAGCACACCCGCACCACACATGCAACAATGCAACGTACACACACAATACACACCAAACACACACACAACACTCACACAACACTCGCAATGCACACACACACACACGTCACACATGCACGCACACAACGCACACAAACACTAACACACAAACGCACACAAAAACACACATAAAACGGCACGCTGCACACACACAACATGCCACGCCACGCACCGGAAACATGCACCATGTACACAAATTGCACATTCATGGACACAAACACAGTCACACTGCACAATTACAACACCACATGACTCACAGAACACACAACACCACACATGCAACGAAACACTCACACGCACGCACACGCACATGCATACACACACACACACATATGCACACGCACACACGAACACACACACGCACCGCACACGAACAAATACACGCTCACGCACACGCACACACAAACACACAACATGCAACACACGCACACGCACCCACCCCACTCACATGCACACGCACCGCACACGCACACCCCAAGAACACGCCATACACAACCAATGAACACGCAACACACACTCACGCGTCGCGCACACACACACACGCACATGCACCGCACAAACACCCACACAGGCACAAGCACACAACACTCACCTCACACACAAAGCCAAACCCACACATATGTCAACACCCTTGGACGCACACGCACCTCAATCCAAACACACGTGGACGCACATGCTCGCCGCACAACACACACACAACCACACACACACACACACACCACACAACCACACACACACACACACACACACCACACACACACACACACACACACACATACACACCCAACCCAACACACACCAAACGCTCAGGCACTCACACTCACACCACACGCACACACCACACACATACACCACATCACACACATACACCACAATAACGACAAACCTGCTAACACATTCACACGCAACATGCACCAAACTACCACACACGTACATGCACACACCACACACACACAAACGCACACCGTAAGCACCCACTGCACACGCATACACACACACGCATGCACATCCACACGCACATGCACTCACATACCATGCAAATGCACACCCACATGGCAACCCACACGCACACGTAACCACGCAAACACCATCACACACCACACACTGCATACACACTACACACACATTCACCACCCACACGCACACACCCAGACATTCCACAGACACCCACACGCGACGCCAAGTACCCACATACCACTATCACACACACACACACACACACGTGCACCGTGCACGCAATGCACGCACATACACAACGCACACACAACAACCCACACACCACAACATGCACCTTTCAACACCACATGCAAACACACAATCACACACCACTCACATAAGCACACAACACACACCATGGTCACCAAGCCACACGTACACACACACATACACCCAAACACACTAACACACGCACACACAACTCTCCATCACACACACACACACGACATGCACCACACAAACGCACACAACCACACTACAAACGCACACAACACACACACACCGCACATGCACACACACCATGCCCGCACACTCACACGACCATTCAATTTACACATTCACTTTCATGGACCCAACCAGTCACCTGACACAATTACACACACACAACATGCACTCACAGACCAACACACACATGCAAACGAAAACACTCACCTCCACGCACACGCACATGCATTACACACACACACACATATGCACACCCACACACTAACACACACCCCGCACATCACCGCAACACGAACCCATACACACTCACTCATCACGCACACCACACACACACACATGCCACACGCAACACCACAGGACCATGTGCCTGCCGGCCACCGCACACACACACACACTCCCCGAACCATGGACGCACACGCTCATGCGCATGCACACACCACGCACATTCACACACACATCTACCACACGCACAAGCCACGCACACGCACGCGCACTCGAACTCACACGTGCACGTGGATGCACACACGCACACACATACATAAACGCACAAATGCGTAAAAACATGCACACACACACAGACCCATACCAACAAACACTTACTCGCACACGCACACGCACAAGCACACACACATACATAAACACACAAACACACACACTTACACGGACACATACACATACACTTACACGCACACACACACACATACATGCAACCCTTCACACACACCACACACACACCACAACAGGGCACACACACACCATCACCACATCACACCACTACACACCCACCACAAAC
>CM034148.1:466082418-466084918 GCA_019776745.2 Taxus chinensis
CACATGCACACGTACACGTACATGAGCACACACACACAAATGCACACAAGCACATGTTGGTGCAATTTATGGGTTTGCACACTTTACTCTAATTCTCCATGCTCCATTTTTGCTCCGAAGCGTCTTTTTGGCTCGGGCTGGTGGTTTGTAACTCGTTCTACCCAGTTGAATGCCTTTGATATGCTCATAATGTTGTTATTCTGCCCTGTTTTGAAGTGAAATCCAGGTTTACCCTTTATTGTGCCCTAGTTTTTCATTTTCACAGGCTGTGTTGTTTTTTCCCTTGCCCAAATCGTGTAAAAACTTGAAATGGAGGGAATCCGAGTCATTTGTTGCTGAAATCCTAATCCCCAGGCCTAAATCATTGTGAAAACGTGATTCAATTGATTCAAAGTGAAAAATCCACCTTCCTTGTGAAAAAATTTGATTTCAGAAGCATCCCCTGTGTTTTTTGCATTTTGACAGGCATACGGGCATGTTCTACCCGTCAAATTTATCATTGTAACGTTTATGCTAACGTGGCAAGTTTCTATTGGTTGAGGATGTGCGGGAAAAGTTTATAACTTATCATTTTAAAAAAAATTGGCGAGGGGAAATTTTTGGTCCCCAGCCCCGCAGTGCTACAGTGATGTGCTTACGTGGCACGATTTGATTGGTTGATGGGTCGGTGGGTGGCGGGCCACACTTAGGAAATTTTCTTTCATTTTGGAAAGTTTCTCAAAATCAATTTTTTACCTGAAGGCCTGCAATGAATGGCATGATGACAAGTGGCACAGGAGGGTCAGACGGATGGCGAAGGACTTGGGAAAATTTTGATGTCTTTTGGCTCAGGGTGTCAGGGGAGAAATTTGGCCCGCGCGCCCGAGCCCAATGAGAAGGCGACACATGGCACGGGAGGATCAAGCGGGCAGCGGTGGAGTTGAACATGTTTCAAATTTTTGCTCAAAATGCCAAAGGAAAATTCTGACTTGGAGGCCCGCACCAAATACGAAGTGGACAGGTGTCTAAGAAAGTTAGCATGAAGGAGCAGAGTTTCTGAAATTTTTGAAGCTTTTAACTACAAAATGTTAAAGTTAACATTTGGCCCGCGAGCCCGCACCCAATAGGAAGGCAACACGTGGCACAGAGAGGTCAAGCAGGGAGGCGAAGAGTTGAAATTTTTCAAATTTTTGGCTCAAAACCTCAAGGAAAAATTTGGACCCGAGGGCTCGCACCCAATGAGAAGGTGACACATATGCGGGGATGAAATGGAGGGGCGGAAGTTTTAAAGACTTTGAAGTTTTAACTTCAAAATGCTAAAATTAAATTTTTGCCCAAAGGCCCGCAACAAATAGGGGATGGACATGTGTCCAAGAGGCAAGATGGAGGAGGGGGCTGAAGGAGATGTTTGCAAATTTTTTCCTCTATGTTTACAAGGTTAAAAATGAAGAATAGGCCCGCGTCCAATGAAAACAGGACACGTGTCCTAAATTTGGTAGAGGTTTGGAGCGAGGAGAGGAAGTTGAAAATTTTGCAAAATTTTAGCGAAAAATATCAAGGTAAAAAATAAACCCACGGAAAAATTTGGCGGGTCGTCTCTGCATCCAATAGGACATAGACACGTGGCACATTTTAAAAGGTAAAAAGGAGAGCGCGGGCCCACAGAGTATTTTGTGCTCGTGGAGGAATGAAGGTAAATTTGTTGAGTCGGTTCCGTATCCAATGGGAGAGCGACACGTGGCAGAGAAACAACGGGCGTTCGGGGGCGCGGAACATTTTGAGAAAATTTTCCTTTTCTAAAAAAGGGAGCAAATTTGTCATTTTGGCCCACGGTTTTCAACAGGATCCACAGGAGGACACGTGGCGCATCTAGGGGCTCGCGGGGAAAATTTTTAAAATTTTCCCAAGGTCAGAAAAGGTTCAAAACACATTTTTTAAGGTTAGAGGCTCGGTCCAATGGTATTTGGACACGTGTCCACTTTATCCAGAAGTCAAAGAAGATATTTCTTGGTCTACATGATGAATCTCATCAAGACATGTGGAGGGCGGAATTTTAAAGTTGATTTTAATCAATGGTTGCTGTGTGTTTTCATTTTTGGGTGCCATGGATGCTCCAAGAAGTGTGGAATCGTTAGTTTTGCACCAAATCACATAAAACTTTATAGGAATCTGCATCCCTTTGACCTTCTGAACACAATGGCACTATTCTTTTGAGCTGATTCAGTGCCCTATAGTGTTTTTCATGAAATATTTTCCTCAACCCGTGAAAAACACGTGAAAGGTGAAAGTAAAAAGTTGCAGAGTTAAAAATGGTGAGAGAAAAAGGTGAAAAATGATTGCAAATGCATGCTGGCATGGTGGAATGCCAAAAACGTGACCCTGGGATGGATAAGGATCTGAGTTCATGCAATATTTTAAAATATTTGTGCATCTCTGGCATTTGGTGAGCTGTTTCACAGTTTTATATCATTTTTCATCAAATGGATAGGGTTTTGTAACAAATTTGATCCCTTTGGCATAT
>CM034148.1:466097418-466109918 GCA_019776745.2 Taxus chinensis
AACCATACCCACACATGCAAACACACACACACATTGTAACATACCCATTTTAAGATACTAGAACAAGGGAATTTTTTTTATACAATGTTCCCTGTTATGAATTATATAATTCAAATACATGTTCAAGTTTTAATAATTATTCTTTGTCCAACTAAATCAGTTTGGATCGCACAATTTCCTTTTAAAACCAATGTTCTCTGTTCACATACTTGCAATATGGAACACACATTCAATGCCATTCAATCATATAACAGTCACCATATGCTGCTGTAAATGACTCGAAGAACTACCGATCTCCCATTTTATGGCTCGGAGTTTCAGCGATCTCTCATTTCATGACTCGGTGACTTACCGATCCTTCATGTTAATTCATGCATTATACAATGAATACGCAGGGTTCTCTTACCGTTTCCAGTTATCGAAGTGATCCATTTAAGAAGCCTATCTAAATATCTGTTACTGATATTCATCTGACATCTTGCATCTTAAACTAGGTGATTAGGACAACGCAACCAGCACTTGCGATACTTTGGCCAAAGATTTTCACATGCTTTGCATGATCATATTCCTGGATGTGATACACACCAATGGAATACATCCTTCACCTCACTTCATCTGTTATCTAGAATGGTCTTTCCTGGCCTCTACCAGTCCTTCCATTTAAGGTCAAGTTCTAACCCCAACTAGCAATATGAATGAGTATAGGAAGTTACTCATGGTAACTAAAGATACACAGACATACGATGTCGTCCCCTAACGATTCCGTGTGTCTAGTTACCTTTAGTCCTCTAGAGTTACTCCGTATACGGGATCACATTCCTATCCCCATCTAAGAACTTAGTACCCAGCTTATATAAACTCGATGATTTAATTCAGGAGGGCATTGTAATATGTCAGCTATAATATTGTGTCGTCATGAAGGTCTCGCCTTTATGATGACACCATAGTGTAGTTGGTGTATGTCAATGTCCTACGGAATCCACTCATCGAGAGTATTCATCCAGCTCAAGTGTGATTTGGTCGTAATCTAATCATTAAGATCAACTTTCAGCAGTCATGCTGATCCTTCAACCTCGTTCCCGTTACGGTTGTATGTAGCTAAGAGAGACTTAATCTATCTTCTAGCTTAATACGCATCTCCTCCTTCATATGGAAGGGTTGCATATTCTCTTCTTGGTTTCTTTCTTTATTTATCTGACTAATCAGTCCATTATCAATAAACTTAATACGTTTAACCTATTAAACTTAACCAAGTTTTTCCACAACCGTAAACAATTCAGAATTCCATCTTATTAGACATCATTTAAATGAGGTCTAATTCTAAATGAACCTATTCATTTGTTCTCCTTAACCTTACTTCTGTTAAGGTCAGTTATCAATAGATATGTTTTCCCATATCCATATTTTCTGAATTTAAACATTCGAGGTTATTAACGGAGTTTGAATACAAGGTTCGGTTGCTCCTAAGTTATTTGATATTCCTTAGCTTTCAAGCTAATCCCTAATACCTTTCAATTAAGAGATCATGTTGACCTAATTCCTTTTTAATGCTAATTTAAAATTCATCTTAACCCAAGTATGAACTAATTACACATTTCAACGTAAGAGTTGCATTTAGGTAAAGAATAGATGTTATTTCCTTTTAAATCCATCCATTAACATTTGAATAATACCAAATCAAGGAATAATGTTATATTCTCAAACTTATTCAACAATATCAAACTAATACAGTCATTAAAAATATCACACTCGTACTTGTATTCATCCATCGGTTTTACAATCTATACATTTTCCAGTCCAAACGACTGGAATTTGTTTATATTAAACAACATTATAACCCATAAGATAGAAGAATGTAATTTCTTCTTTTCTCACTTCCTCGTAGAGGAGTAATAGCTATCAATTACAATCCATCTTCATTCAATCCAAAAGAAGTATCAGAAAACAACCATGTCCTTGTTTATACTCAAGTTTCTTTTGTTGCAAATCAACAGCACCCCTGGATGCAAATTAGGTTTCTAAATTGATGTTTTAGGCATCCAGTGTGATTGCACAACATTGAAACCTCTCTCCAAGTGTGGGACTTGTAAAAATGAGAGAGGAATCTCTAGATTAGAGGTTGGTTCCTCAAACTCCTCTGATTAGATCTATTATTTACACAACTGCAGAGGTTCAGATCCTAATTTTATCCTAGATTGTAAGGAAATAGGGATAAGAGATGCAAAAATTGAAACTAAACTAATAATGGTGATACACCAAAGGAGTGGTGAACATTTTTTTTTTCATGCAAATTGACACAAATCAGAAATTGTAACATAAAACATCATGCACAGGTTGATAACTGTAATCAAAGGTCTGAAATGAAGCAAACAACACATGTAAAGGACTAAAAGCATTCATAGAGCCTGCATTGTGATTTTCAACATCAAAATCTTTGTATTCCAACACCAAAGAGGCAGAAAGACCTGTTACAATCCTTGGAAGGTATGATCCTTCCAAAATCACTTGCTTAAGGTGAAAACAGAAGCTTGCTATGCAAAAAGGTGTTCATCCCTTTGAAAAATGAGCCAAATCTGGCTTTTACAGTGCATGGGTCGAGCCCAGGAGAGAGAAAACATGAAAAAACATGGGAGCCATTCCCTATTGACCAAAATTCATTAAAAACAGCATGAAGGTCCTTACAAACCCATTCCCTAACATTTTTGACCATACTGGAGAAGAATGCAACCCATTTTGCATTAAAATTGGTTGTTGAAACGTCAGTTCTGTCCATGGGCGCATACCAGAAGCATTTTTTGATCGAAAGTTATGGCGATTTGAAGTTTTAGGGAAAAAACAGGCCAAAATCGGATTGGTGGGCAAAAAGTTTGAATTTTTACCCGTTTGGTCTTTGGAATATTTTTCAAATTTTCCCCGCGCTCCGCCACTCCAGGTGCGACATGGCACGTTCTGATTGGGCGCGGGCCCTTCCTGACCATTTTTTCCTTTGGGTCGCTTGGTGTTTTTTTTCCCTTAGACACGTGGCAACTCCTGATTGGCTGCGGGCCTTCTAGGGAAAAATTTCCCACCAAAACTCTGCAGAGCCATAACTTGAAAAATACGTGGAGTTAGGAGGAAAAATTTACCTTTCTGGAAAGCTGAGAAAGAGCTCTATCCAATGGTGCCATTTCCAGAAGGTTTTGAGTGCCTAGAAAACAAAATATTCTGACTGAGGCACAAGAGAAGGAAAGATGTAAAGGAGTTAGCCACAAAATGAGCAGGGGGCACATTTGGGATAACAGTTTCATCTGCAAAATTACTTGCACGGGTCAGTTCATTGAACTAAGCATATCAAGCACTTGTCATTAAAATGAGGTGCTTCTAATTAACTGTCTCAATAAAAGAACCCTACTTTTATGAAAATGTTAATATGAACATCATTCAAGAATTAAGTACCGAAAGGGATGAACAACATAACGACTCAATCATCTAATTACCCTCCCAATCAGAAAAGATAGAATTACTGCCCTCTTTCCCAACAATTACTACAAGAAGTAATTTCCCTTTAAATAGTTCTAGAATTAGCATCTGTAAGAACTAAAACATAATCATGCATACTGTTGTTCCAACATAAAAACTGTAATTTCCTTTCACTTACAACATTTATAATTTCAAAGATAAAATTTGACTGAAATTTTAAACCGAATTACTTTCCTTTCCTTTCATGCTACTCAATTGATTTCAAGCAATCAAACGCTGGGGAGAAAAGTAAACATCCATAAAATGCAGATGCTTAAACCAAGGTAGTACAAAATTTAATCCAGACGTGATACCAATCAACGGTAACAGTTCAAAGAGAGATAAACAAAAATCAATAATCAAATATAAGAGAGAAAGATCATATCACCTCTTCTCACTATCTTATTCAATTACCCATTATTTAAAACAGACATGATCCATCAATATGATTCATTCCGCATAATATATTCCCCTTTAAAATAAGTCACTCTACAGACATTTTCGTCTTTATAACATGTAGAGTGTACAGCAACAATAACAGTCACATTTTCATCCAATAATGAGAAAATTTACTTTCCAGTAGCAAGGTAATAAATCCATTTGTATTCTGCTCTTAATGAAAACAATGAAAGGTCCACAATCCTTAAAATTATATATATATATATATATATATATATATATATATATATATATATATATATATATATATCCTTGAGTTCAGCAAGACACAATATAATTTGCATGCTCTACTCAGTCTATTTTATAGACTGATTTTTTGTTCCTCATCAGATTAGAACTTCCTTCCCAACAGTCCTATATGAATACCAAAAAAAATCAGCAGGCAGAATACTATAACAATTTAGGATAGCAAGTAAGATACTACTATAACCTTGTTGTCCCTGGAAACCCGTATTTTATGCAATGAGAAACACCAAGGAATTATAACTCGCATAATAGTCTATCAACATCACCACAGCTTTGTTTTTTCCAAACGTTTCCACACACTGATCTCAGAAATACAATATTCACATATCAATACCTTTATCAATGCAAACCCGCATGGGGTAATAGATGCGCAAGCAAGGTTCAGTCAAAACAATCTCAACAGCAAACCAAATCTCATTAGTTTCATTCATTTGCACAGAAACACTAACCCATGTTCGTTTTCATGATAACAATTCAAACTAGAAGATCAAATCGCATCCAAAATGCATAATAAAATCCTCTCTCTCATTACCTTTAGATTTCAGAACAGCAAAGAGAAAACGTAATACATTAATGATTTCAATAAGAAGAACAATCATTTTCTTCAAACGCACAAGAATACCCAAATCGTATTCACCCATATAATGACGGTTCAACCAGTTATAAAAAAAAATCATCTCATCCTCCTATTTTCACAAGGATGCGCAAAACTCAGAAGTGATATTCATTTAGCTAATGTATCTATTAGCACAAACACATAATGGTAATGAAACGAATACCCAAGACTGTCAAAACAACCATACAACAAGGACAGTTCAACCAGACATACAAATCATCAAGCAAAGAATGCTCAAGCCGCGTTCAGCAAAGAAAAACGACTCAACTCGAAATCTTCTCAGTATAACAGCCAAATCAATAACCAAAACCCCCATCATAAGAGCAGGGTTGTTTTAATGAGACGATTAAGCAAAAGCAAACGGTTTAAGGAGAAGGGCTTAACATGCCTGTTAATCTTTCTTGAAGCTCGAAGAAAACCGTGCCCACAGGAGCTATTCTTCTCCACGGCGACAGTAGTAAAGCTTTCCAAACAGTCACCTACTTCCACAGGCTCAAAAATAGCCCTCGGCTTCTCAAAAGACAGAATCAATACCCAAAAATTACAGCAGGTTCGACAGAACCATGGAGGAACAAAATGCAGAGCAACTAAAATCCAAATGCGCACAACAACAAACAAACTTCCTTCACAATCCTCTTTCCAAGGCGAGCTGGTCGCTAAGACCAATGCCATTGAATGCATTGAATGCATTCCTTTTTCCTTTTTCCTCACACCACTGCCGACTCAAGGTTGGCGGATTCCAAATTTCAAATTTTTGCATGAAATCAAAGTTTAGCTTCATAGCTAGTTGGACGCCTCCAACTTTTCCATGTTCCCGCCAAACTTGGCGCTGCACATGCAAGGACCTCATTACTGTCCCATTAAATTCCTACCTTCCCTCCTTATCCTTTCCATCCACATGGGTCTATACGTCCCCTTCCTTAGGTTAGGATTAGTTTAGGATTTTAATAGTCCATATCTAGGTCATTCGCCTAGTTCATAGGTTAGTAGGATTTACATCTATTTTCTCCTTTATAAAATTTAAAATCCATATAGGATAGTAGTTAGGGTATAGGGTAGAACTTAGGGGTAAGTTAGGATTTTAGTCCCCTAATATTTAATTAATTAGTTTCCAAATCAAGTTCTTCCGCCTGATAGTCGTATTCGACACAATGCAGGACGTTTCGTCCTATGTTCCACATACCTGAGCCACCCTAATCCAGGCCTTTATCGCCTTACGTGGTCTAGCGTTACAACGGTGCGCGGTTCGAAAATTGAACCTTTTTCATTGGCATCTACGTACCAGATATTCATACCAGAAATCAGGTGCTGCAACATTTATATCAACCTTCAATCTGGTTTAAAAGTAAATCGACAAGCGATCACAAGAAGGCCACAACATACCTTGGATTAATGGAATTAATTTAGGGTGTGCTGTCAATCAGCGAAAAGAGTTCATCAAGCATACGACAAGTCTGTTGTCTCATTAGCAATCACAAAAGCAATAATAACTTCTGTCCCAAGTATCAAGTTATAGCAAACAAGGGTCCAGATTAGCAACACATTCCTTTAAGATCAAAAGATGTGTATTAACATATTTATCTTCATTTCTGCAGTTACAACATCATGAAAAGTAATCACCATGATAACTTACAAAAATCAAGGCGTTACACGCACATGCACACACACGCACACGCACACGCACACACCCGGACCCACACCTACAACCCACACACACCCACAACCACACGCACACGCACTCACACACACACGTGCTCGCACACACACACGCACATGCACACGCGCACACAAACGCACATGCACACGCACGAGTATGTGCACACACACACACAAATGCACACAAAAAAACACACACGCACATGTGGACACACACGCACACCCACACACACGCACGCCGATGCACACGAGTGCACATACGCACGCACGCACACACATAGACCCATACCCACACACACACATATGTAAACACACGCAGATGCACAAGCTCGCACGGACACACACATACACATATACCCACAACCAAATGCACATGCACACGCACACACACATGCACAAACACACATACATATATGCACACAGACGTACATGCACACACATGCACACACACACACACACGCACGCCGATGCACACACATGCACATACGCACGCACGCACACACGCAGACCCATACCCACACACACACCTATGTAAACACATGCGGATTCACACGCTCGCATGAACACACACATACCCACACCCAAATGCACACACACGCACACGCACACATACATATATGCACACGAACGAACACGCACACATAGACACACATGCACATGCACACACACACAAACGCACACACACACACACACAAACGCACACGCACAGACACACACACGCACCCATGCACACACGCATACGCACACGCATACACACACGCACACAGACACGCACACGAACACATACACGCACAAACACACACACACACACACACACACACACACACACACGTACATACACACACACTTAGACACACACGCACACACAACCATACCCACACACGCAAACACACTCACATATGCAAACACACACATGCACACGCACACGCACATGCACACACACGCAAAAAAGCAAACACACACACACACACTCGTACGCACACACGCACACGCACACGCACGCATATGTGCATACACACACGCACAAATGCACAAAAAAACACACACACACATGCACACACACACACACCGACACACACACACGCCGATGCACACGCGTGCACATACGCACACAAGCACACACACAGACCCATACCCACACACACACATATGTAAACACACGCGGATGCACACGCTCGCACAGACACACACATACACACATACCCACACCGAAATGCACACGTACACACACACATACCCACACCCAAATGCACACGTACACGCACGCACGCACACACACACACACACACACACACACACACACACACACACACACACACACACACACACACACACACAAACACACATATGCACATGGACATACACTCAGACACACACGCACATGCACACAAACACACAAACGCATACGCACAGACACACGCACACACCCACTCACAAATGCATACGCACACACACACGCACACGCACACGGGCATGCACACACATATGCACACGCACAGGCACATGCACATGCACACACAAGTGCACATGCACACACATGTGTTAACGCATGCGGATGCACACACTCGCATAGACAAACACACACACCCACAACCCACACACACATGCATACGCACACGCGCACGCACACGCACACACACATGCCCACACACACAAACATACACGCACACAGACGTACACAAACACACACACACATAAGAACATGTACACACACACAAACGCACACGCACATGCACAATCACATGCACACACACACGCACATGCGCACACACACACACACACGCACACGCACACGCACACGCACACTCACACGCACATGCACACGCACATGCACATGCACACGCACACTCACATGCAAATGCAAACACACAGACATCTATCAACGCACGTGGATGCACATGCTTGCACAGACACACACACACACACACACCCACACCCACACACACACACACACCCACATACAGCACACGCACACACACACGCACATACACACACACGCGCCCACACAATCACACATGCACACGCACACGCACACACACACATGCACATACATATACGCACACAGACGTACATGCACACACACACACATGCACATGTACGCACACAAACACACACACACACATGTACATGCACACACACACACAAACGCACAGGCACACACACACACACACAAGGACACGCACACGCAAACGAACACGCACATGCGCATGCACACACGCACACGCACATGCATGCACACACACACACACACACACAGGCACACACAAGCACAAGCACACGCACACGCACACGCAAACGAACACGCACATGCACACGCACACACATATGTAAACACATGCAGATGCACACGCTCGCACCGACACACACATACACACATACCCACACCCAAATGCACATGCACACACACACGCACACGCACACGCACAGGTACACACGTGTACACGCACATGCACGCACACACACACATACATATATGCACAAGGACGTACACGCACACACAAGCACATGCACACACACACATACATGCAAACACACACAAACGCACACGCACGCACCCACGCACACACGCAAATGCACACATGCACACACATGTTAACGCATGCAGATGCACACACTTGCATGAACACACAAACACACACACACGCACAACCCACACACACATGCACATGAACACGCACACACACACGCACACATACATATGTTAACGCATGCAGATGCACACACTTGCATGAACACACACACGTACATACACACACATACTTAGACACACACGCATACACACACACATACCCACACACGCAAACACAACTCACACATACACAAACACACACATGCACACGCACACGCACATGCACCCGGACGCACACGCTATAACAAGCAAACACACGCACACACCACACACACACACACACACACACACACGTGCACACACACACACACACACATGCACACTCGCACACACACACGCACACGCACACGCACGCGTACGCACATACACACACGTACAAATGCACAAAAAAACACACACACATGCACACACGCACACCGACACACACGCACGCCGATGCACACGCGTGCACATACGCACGCATGCACACACATAGACCCATACCCACACACACACATATGTAAACACACGCGGATGCACACGCTCGCACAGACACACACATACACACATACCCACACCGAAATGCACACGTACACGCACACATACATATATGCACACGGATGCACACAGACACACAAACGCACAAGCACAGACACACGCACACATGCATATGCACACGCATAAGCACACGCACATGGGCATGCACACGCATAGGCACATGCACACGCACATACAAGTGCACATGCACACACATGTGTTAACACATGTGGACGCACACGCTCGCATAGACACACACACACACACACACCCACAACCCTCACACACACGCATATGCACACGCGCACGCACACGCACACGCACACCCACGCACACACACACACACACACGCACATGCACACAAACATACACGCACATAGACGTACACAAACACACACACAAGAACCCGTACACACACAAACGCACACGCACATGCACAATCACATGCACACGCACACGTACACGCGCACACACGCACACTCACACGCACATGCACACGCACATGCACATGCACATGGACACTCACACGTAAATGCAAACACACAGACAATCATATCAACGCACGTGGATGCACACTGCATATATGCATAGACACACACACACACACACACCCACACCCACACACACACACACACCCACATACAGCACACGCACACACACACGCACATACATATACGCACACAGACGTACATGCACACACACAAACAAATGTACGCACACAAACACACACACACACACACACACACACACACACGTACATGCACACACACACAAATGCACACGCGCACGCGCACACACACACACACATGCATGCACGCACACACGCACAGGCACAGGCACACACACACACACACAAGGACACGCACACGCAAACGAACACGCACATGCACACGCACACACACACACACACACACACACATGCATGCACGCACACACGCACACGCACAGGCACACACACACACACACATATATACACGCACATGGACATACACTCACAAACAGACACACATGCACATGCACACGCACACACATATGCATAAACACATGACAGATGCAGACGCTCGCACGGACACACATGCATACGCACACGCATACCCATAGCGCAAATGCACATGCACACACACACGCACACGCACACGCACAGGCACACGCGTGTACACGCACAGTGCACGCACACACACACATACATATAATGCATGCAAGGACGTACACACACACACATAGACACATGCACCACACACCCACAACACACACATACATGCATACGCACACAAAAACGCACACGCACGCACCCACGCACACACGCACATGCACACATAAATGCACACATGACGTACACAAACACACACACACATAAGAACATGCAAACACACACAAACGCACACGCACATGCATAATCACATGCACACACACACGTACACGCACACACAAATCGCACATGCACACACATATGTTACACTCGCATGCAGATGCACACGCACTTGCACATGAACACACACACACACACATGCACACATGCACACACACACACATCTATCACACACATGTGGATGCACACGCTTGCACACACACACAACCCACATACACACACACACACACGCACGCGCACACGCACACATACCGGACACCACACCTATAACCCACACACACCCACATACCACACGCACACGCACTCACACAATCACACGTGCACTCGCACACTCACACACGCACATGCACATACATATACGCACACCGACATTCACACACACACACACACACACGCACGAGTATGTGCACACACACACACACACATGTACGCACAAAAAAAAACACACATGCACATGTGGACATACACACGCACACCCACACACACGCACGCAGATGCACATGTGTGCACATACACACGCACGCACACACATACGACCCATACCCACACACACACATATGTACAAGCACACGCGGATGCACAAGCTCGCAAACGGACACACACATACACATATACCCACATATGTAAATGCACACGCACACGCACACACACATGCACCAACACACACATACACATATATGCACACCCAGACGTACATGCGCACACACACACACACACGCGCACACACACGTACACGCACACGTATGCACACACATGCACATACGCACGCACGCACACACGCAGACCCATACACGCACGCACACACACTATGTAAACACATGCGGATTCACACACTCGCACGAACACACACATACCCACACCCAAATGCACACACACGCACACGCACACATACATATATGCACACGACACGTTACACGCACACACAGACACACATGCACATGCACACACACACAAACGCACACACACAAACACACAAAAGCACACGCACAGACACACACACGCATCCACGCACACACGCATACACACACGCACACAGACACGCACACGAACACATACATAAACACACACACACACACACACACAAACACGTACATACACACACACTTAGACACACACGCACACACAACCATACCCACACACGCAAACACACTCACACATGCAAACACACACATGCACACGCACACGCACATGCACACGCACACGCAAACAAGCAAACACACACACACACACACACACACACACACACACACACACACTCGCACGCACACACGCACACGCACATGCACGCATATGCGCATACACACACGCACAAATGCACAAAAAAACACACACACACATGCACACACACACACCGACACACACGCACGCCGATGCACACGCGTGCACATACGCACACATTCACACACATAGACCCATACCCACACACACACATATGTAAACACATGCGGATGCACACGCTCGCATGGACACACACATACACACATACCCACACCCAAATGCACACGTACACG
>CM034148.1:466114918-466124918 GCA_019776745.2 Taxus chinensis
ACGCACATCGCACACAACACAAGCACTTGCCACGCGCCCACGCACATCGCACTGCACATATGCACACTCACCACGCTTAGATGCAAATGCACACACATATGTCAACCGCACGTGGACAACACCTTGTGGCACGGACCACAACACACACACACACATAACACACACACAAACACACCCACGAAAACACAACCACACAACCCCACACACACACACACAAACAAACACAAGCAATCAAACACACACAAGCCACACGCACACTATAACACGTACCACATACACACCAAAAAAAAATACATATACGCACACAGGAAGTACACGCATCTACACCAACATTATACTACAATATCACAAGCCCACGCTGCAGCGCGCACACACACACATGCACCACAAACCCACACAAACCAAACCGCACATAACACACATATTTTAACACACGCCCTTATCGCGCACACAATATATGGTCCACCCACACAAATTCACACCCACCTTACGCACATGCACCACACACACACACACGCGAGCGCACACCCCCCACAACCACAACGAACATGCAAACCACTCCACACCACGCGCCCGCCAACCGCATGCCACGCCCCCTCCCCTCCCCACCCCCCCCCCCCACCGTCCCCTCCACGCCCCCCCCCCACCCCCCACCCCCCTCACCAACCCCCCCCCCCCCAACCCCCCACTTTCCAACCGCACACCCCCACCCCAGCGACCCGCCCCCCCCTTTTGCGGCACACACACCACACAAATGCAAACGGAACACACATGCCCACACCCATGGCCACACACGCACACACACACCGCCACCTCACACGCCATTGCAAACCTTACCCGTACCACTCACCACCGTACACTCACACAAACATGCAACAAGCACACACGCCACCACACAATATACCCACGTTACACACACACGCACGCACACACACACACCAGTGCACACAGTCTACCACACACCACATGCATAAAGCAAACAGCACAACACCCATATCCAACACGTACACACACACGCACGCACACACACACACATGCACACAAGTACGCACACACACGTACACACGCACACAAATACACACACATATACACACCCGCGCGTGCGCAAACGGACATGCAAACACACATTTACACATGCACACAACGCCCCAATTGACCAAACACAGTCCACACACCACACAATTACAACCCAACATGCACACACAAATACATACGCACATAGACACACACAAGCACACGCACACCAACACAAGCAAAGACACACACACACATACACACGCACACACACACACACGCATAACCCACACACACACACACACACATCGACACCCACACGCACACACGCACACACCCAAACCGACACCCATAACCCCACAAGGACAGCGACTGCACACTGCACTCGCACACACACACACACACGCTCACGCACGTGCACATGCACGTACACAAGCACACGCACACACATGTGCACATGCACACCCACACACATGCACGTTGATGTAGACGCGTGCACATACGCACGCACGCACACACCACCACACACACACACACACACACACACACACTCACACACACTCACGCACACACACATAAACTTACCGCACCAGATACATTGATGGTACCCTGATCGAAGATCTATTTTTGAATAAACTGATGCTCCTCGCATCTGATCAAACAGATCATCAATCTTGGAAGTGGGTATCGATTTTTAATAGTTGCTTTGTTCAGCATTCTGTAATCAATGCACAGCCTCAAAGTGCCATCCTTTTTCTTTACAAAAATTACCTAACCGGCGCTCCCCAAGGTGAGACGCTCGGTCTGATCAGCCCCTTAGTCAGAAGTTCTTGTAACTGAGCCTTCAGCTCTACCAACTCAATGGTAGTCATTCTATAAGGTGCCTTAGATATGGGTTCTGTTCCTGGTTTGATTTCTATTACGAAGTCAAACTCACGTTTGGGTGGAAGACCTGGCAATTCCTCCAGAAACACATCATGGAAAATCCCTCAACAATGGATATCTTTCCATGAAATCATTATCCTCTTCCATTTTTTCTGTCACTTTTACTACATACAAAGTGCAGCCTCTGTTTTTAGCCCTCTTTAATTGCATAGCCGTCAGTTTCCTAACTGCAACTTCCCATTTTACACCTTGAATGACTACTGCTTTCTGCAGGTCATCAAAGCAACAGATTTGTTTTTCATAAAAGTTGACCTTTGCCTTATGTTCAGCCAACCACTTAACTCCAATAATGATATCATATGATCCTAGAGGAGTGACATACAAGTCAACTTCGGTGGAGGAACCAGGCAGATCAAGAATTGCCCCAAAAAGGCACATTTCGACTGTATGGACAACATTATTCCCATAATGCACTGTCCATGTTTTATCCATTCTTGCAGCCTTTCTTTTTAATTTCATAGCAAGTTTAGCAGAAATAAAACATTCTGTAGCTCCAGTATCAAAAAGTACAACTACAGGTGTACCGAATAACTTACCCGTAACTTCTATGGGCGTCACTTGCTTTTCAGCTTGTCTGTTAGCCACTGCAGCGTGTATCCTATGCTGCTGTCCGCGATCATCCTTCTTCAGAGGACAGTGATTCGCATAGTGGGTCTTTTCCACAGTTGAAGCATCCTCCAGCTGGCCCTTTTCTAGGCTCAAATTTGTTACCAGCCTTGAAGTTATCATTCTAGCTTCCATAGGACTTCTGTCCAATGTCATTAACTTTTGTGAAGCTGTTCCGCATGCTATTTATAGGTCTATTCATCATAGGTTTCTTGTTGTTATCTACAACAATTTTGTTTTTCGCACCAAACCTTTTCCAAGGTCCCCTTTTTGGTGTAATAGACGAAGAAGGATTGGAAATCTTCTTCCTTATCTCTTCCCTGTGAGCAGATATTGCCCTCAATTTCTGTTCCTGTCTGATTGCCTTTTGACAACTCCATCCATGGTGGTTGGGCCGTGGACATCCACTTCGCCCACCAATGATGGGATTCAGTCCCATTATGAATTTCCGTATTCTGAACTTCTCGTCAGCTTGGTACTGCGGCACATACTTAAGGAGTTTAGTAAACCCTTCCCAGTATTCCGTCACTGATAGTCTTCCTTGCGACCAGTTCTGAAATTCAGTCATTTTCCTATCAAAATAGAGTTGAGGCAGCCATCGTTGCCTAAAATAACCCTTAAATGATCCCAAGTTATGTCTGATTCGACAATATTCAGCTCAACCTTACGGTTGTCCCACCATGATGATGCTTCATGAGAAAGCTGATATGCTCCCCATATCGCTTTAGTCTCTTCAGAGAAGTTTTTCTTATGCAAAGTATTTCTCCATTTCACTGAGCCAGTTCTCAGCTCCGTCCCCAAGAGTTGTTCCATCAAACTTTGGAGGACTTATTCTCTTTATATCATTTGTAAGTTCAGCTGCTAATCTTGCCCTTTTATTTTCAGGGGGATTAGGAGCAATTTCATTATTATCATCAACACCCGGATTCCCTCCGTTGATGTTGTCCACAGGAGGCAGCTGATCATTTATTTCAGCTTCATTCTCCTCCTCTTCGTTGCCCATTGACTGTTGTTCCAGTACAGTCAAACGATCCCTCGTATCAAGTAGGGCAGCAAGGATTTCATCCAGCTTTTGGGCAGTCGCTGCTTCTCCACCCTGTAACGGGTTATTCGCAGCATTCCCTCTTGTCCTGACCATTTTCTGTTCAATAAGAAAATGTAAACCTTATTAATATCGTGGACTCATTAGGTCCAAGAGCTGCAACCTTCAGCTCTGATACCAAGATGTAACATCCCCATTTTAAAATACTAGAACAAGGGAATTTTTTTTTTATATATATAACGTTCTCTGTTATGAATTATAAAATTCAAACACATGTTCAAGTTTTAACAATTGTTCTCTGCCCAAACAACACAGTTTGGATCACACAATTTCTTTTTTAAAACGAATGTTCCCTGTTCACATATTTACAATATGGAACACACACTCAATGCCATTCAATCTTATAACAGATTGTATATGCTGCTGTAAATGACTCGATAAACTGCTGATCTTCCATTTTCATGGCTCGGATTTTCAACGATCCTTCATTTCATGACTCGGCAACAATCGATCCTTCATGTTCATGACTCGGCAACAACCGATCCTTCATGTTCGTTTATGCATGGTATATTATATATACATATTCTCATAACCATTTCCCAATTATCGAAGTGTTCCATTTAAGAAGCCTATCTGAATATCTGTTACTGATATTCATCTGACATCCTGCATCTTAAATTAAGTGATAAGGACAATGTAACCAACAATTGTGATACTTTGGCCAAAGATTTTCACATGCTATGCACGATCATATTCCTGGATGTTATACACATCTATGGAATACGTCCTTCACTTCACTTCACCTGTTATCTAGAATGGTCTTTCCTGGCTCCTACCAGTCCTCATCGTTTAAGGTCAGTTTTAAACTTTCAATTCCAGCTAGTAATATGAACGGGTATAGGAAGGCACTCCTGGTAACTAAAGATACGCAGACCTATGGTGTCGTTCCCCCACGACTCCATGTGTCTACTTGTCTTTAGTATTCCGGAGTCACTCCGTATACCAGATCATACCCTATGCCCCTGCTAAGATCTACACATTCATCCTATGTATTCTAAATGTTTTAATTCGGGAGGGCATTGCTATATGTCAGCTGCAACATTGTGTCGTCATGAAGACCCGTCTTCATGAAGACACCTTGTTGTAGCTGGCGTATGCCAATGTCCTGCAGAATCCACCCATTGAGACTACACATCCTGCTCAAGTGACTTAGCCACGAGTTAATAATTAAAATCAACTTTCAGCATTCGTGCTGATCCCTTGATCCTCGTTTCCGTTGTAGTTGTATATAACTAAGAGGGACTAAACTGTCCATTAGTTTGTTATGTATCTTCACCTTCGTATCGAAGGGCTACAATTCCTTACTTGGTTTATTTCTTAATCATTGGATTAAGCAGTCCGTACCGACGGACGTGATAAGTTTAACATATTAAACTTAGCCAAGATTTTTCCAACTGCAACTAATTTCAGAATATTAACTTATTAGACGTCATTCAAACGAGGTCTAAACTTCGAGAAATCAATTCATTTGTTCTCCTTAACGTTATATGGTTAAGGTCCATTAGTTTTGGATATACTTATCCTATATCCTTTATCCTGAATTTCAGCATACGAGATCATTAGTGGAGTTCGAAAGCAAAGTTTGATTATTCCAAAGTTGAATTGATATTCCTTAGCTCCTAAGCTAATCCTGAATACCTTTCTGATTATGGAATCATATTCTTCTTAATCCTTTTAATGTCAATTAAAAATTCATCTTTACCCAAGTATGAATTAATTGCATTTTTCAACTTAAAAGTTGCATTTAAGTAAGAATAGATATCAGTTTCCATTTAGCATCCATCCAAGGACAATTAAACAAATCCAAATCAAGAAATAACATTATATTTCCAATTTAGACAACAATATCAAACTGATATAACTATTGAAAATATCACACTTGTAATTGTATTCAATATTTCAAGTCATAATCTGTACATTTGCCAATCCAGCTGATTGGGCATAGTTTACATAAAACATCCATACAACTCATGGACAGAAGAATATATTTTCTTCTTTTCACAATTCCTCAAAGAGGAATAAAAGCAACAATTACAATTCATTATCAGCAAATCAAGAAGCATCAGAAAACAACCAAGTCTTCATTCTAATCAAATTCCATCTGCAAAATGAATTGCACGGGTCAGTTCAATGAACTGAGCATATTAAGCACTTATCCTTAAAAATAAGATGCTTCAACTAACTGTTTCAATAAAAGAACCCTGCTTTTATGAAACAACAGCAAAACATCAATCTCGAAATAGGCACAAAGGGAAGATCAGCATAACAACTGACTATCAAATATCATCACAATCAGCCAAGGGACTGCTGTCCCGTTTCCACATAATCGTTACAAGTATCAATTCACAATATTTGTAAAAAGTTAAGAATACAAGTAACTCACTGCTAGATATAACACACTGTTATCCTTTCCACGCCTTTCATTAATAATGAATGCAAAGGATGAAACTAACTGAAATGTAAATTCCATTACTTTCTTTTCAGTTCATGCGTCATATTAGAATCCAAGCAATCAAGTACAGACAAGAAAGCGAACAGCAATGCATATAGTTGCTCCCATCTAAGCACTATAAAATTCATTATTCACGAATTCCAGATTTCCAACTGAATGAAAGGAGAAAAGATCATTTTTCTAAAACATTCATTCATATCTCTATTTCTTTCCACATGACTGTCCTAACAGTGGAATCCAACGAAAGACAATTCAAGATAACAGTTCAGAGTGAAACTTACAAAATCCATTCGGAATTCACTTTCCGGCAGCAAGAATAATTTCATTTTAATCAGGTTCATATGAATACCAAACAGGTTAGTAATTCATCATCCATTCCATCGTTGAGCAAGCCATGAATCAATATGCATACTAGGTAAGATGCTATACTAGATCAGATAGTCCATTACTTCATTTAAACTGTATAAGGCTGCAACCAATTTAACAATTAAGCAACCATAATTCTTTCACTCACGCAAGACAATATATTCATGCATGATCCTTTTATCACCTCTGAACGCATATGAGTCCCTTAATAACAACATTGTACATTGCTGTTACCTACAGACAAGATCAAGTCATATGCACATAACTCCAATGTCATACTTTCAGCAAGTCCCAAATAGCAAACAAGAGAAGAATTCATTCTCTATGATTTCATTAAGAAACAATCATTGTATTCAGAATGAAAAGTAAAAACACTCAAATCATGTTTTTCTTAGCATGACAGCTCAACTTATAAAGATAACAGAAAAACGTTCTCATTGATAAGCATCTCACATAGCCAGTACAGCTTCAATCCAACGTGCTACAGCAATGAATATTCCAGTCAAGTTCGCATTCACAAGACAGTAAAAAAAAAATATCAGAAGGTCAAACCATGACATTTTCTTAATGCAATGGGGTCAACCTTTCATATACAGCAAGAATTCAATTATATTCATTCTATTGCACACAATACAAAACCAGTTTATATTTGCGTCTACAGCTTGTAAGAAGACCGAACAGTATCTAAGAAAACAAGCAATTCTCACAACCATCTTATCCAAATAGACCATATAGGTCAAGACACATTCATCATAGCCTCAGAAGGAAACAACAGGATTAAACTTTTCCTACTTCAAGATATAAAACGTATTCGTGAAATATCCAATCCAAGAAAAGGGCACAGAAATGAAATATTGCTATTACATTCATTCAAATCGAGTTCGAACAACAAGAGTAAACTCCAAGATGCCATTTCCATTAAAATCCCAAAACTGGAGATAGGAAAAGGATCCATTTCCTTGAAACTCATTCACAAGGAGAACAATTCCATAACAACTAATACTTCATTCAAATTCATCAGCAAAAGAACTGTATAGTTTCAATTTCCAACTAAAACAACTCATTTCCTAACCTGTACAAGTTCCACGTGGAACATATGACAATGTTTTCCCAATTCTGTTAAACAATAGCCAGCACAACAGGAAAGCATTTCCATTCAAGAAAAATCCAAGGACAGCTGAACTCAGCGATCAATAACAGTATTTTGTATCATTTCCAAAATGACAGCAAGATTCAACGGAACCCAAATCACAGCAATATACATAACTGTATTTCCATTTCCTCTTTACTTACAAGGACAGTTCCAAACATACACAGTAAAGAAATGATTACATTAAATGGAAACATTTACACTATAAGGAACGATAAACAACACAGCCTGTTCCTACTTTCAAACATCATGAACAGTGAAAGAAATATATCTATTTCAAACCACCACACTGTCAGCAACCAATACAGTAATATCATTTTCCAACTTGATTCGAGCAACAACACATCAAACCAAGCAACCAGAAGCCATTTTTCTTATCATTTTCCAAAGAAAGAAAGTAAGAATCAACAAAATCCAAATCAAATCGATTCAACAGCAATCACACAATCCAACCCAAGAGCAGGGTTGTTTTAATGAAACACTTAATCAAAGCAAGGGTTTTTAAAGAGAAGGGCTTAACATGCCTGTAATCTCTTTTCCAGAGCTCGAAGAAAACTTGTTTGCCACGTTTTTCCTTCCACAGCGACAGCACAAACTCTCCAACACTTCCTTCCTTCTTCAGGCTTAACAACAGCCTCGAAATCTCCACGAAAAATGTCAAATGCCAAGAGCTGGTTCGACTGAACCAGACCAAAAAAAACCAAATGCAAAGCAACTTCGGCCAAAACCAAATCAAACAATGAAAAATCAAATTCCCTCATGCTGTTTCCAAGGCGAGCTGGTCGCAAGGACCGAAACAATTAATCCAATTAAGGCTCTGCCTTTTTCCTTATTTTCCACACCACCGCCACTTAGGTTGGCGAGCTTTTAAATTTCAAATTTCCATGCAAAACTAAATTTGGCTCTATTTCTAAATAGATGCCTCTAATTCCTTACCTGCCCCGCCAAAACTGGTGCTGTCCACATAGGGACAGTTTATTAAATGCCAATGAATGCCCTTTCCATCCTTATCCCTTTCCTCCCAAGGGTCTGCGTACTCCTTAGTTTAGGATTAGTTTAGGTTGCATATGGTTTTCAACCTAGGTCTTAGTTTAGCCTTAGGTTTTATTTTCCCCTTTTTTTTTTTTGAATTTAAAAATCCACTTAGGATAGTAGTGTAGGATGTATGTTAGGCCTTAGGGTTAGTTTAGGTTTAATTCACACTAACCACTAACACTAACAACTTCCATCCAGCCTCCTTACTAACATTCACGTTAATGCAGAGCAGGACGTTCCGTCCTTCAGATTACATACCAAGGCCACCCATGTCCAGGTATTTCTTGCCTCACGAGGTCCCAAATTTGATAGTATAGGGTTCAAGAATCGAACCCCTGTCGTTGGCTTTTTCGTGCTAGCTGTTCACACCTGCAAACAGGCGCTGCACGCTCATAACAATCTCAGTCCGGTTCAAGTGTGAATCGACATAGAAATCACAAGAGGACCTTAGCATACTTGAATCAATGGAATTGATTCAGGGTATGCTGTCAATCAGTAACAAGAGCTAGCAAGTATACGACAATTTGTCGTCACATCAGCAAACACACAAGTACAATATTTGTTGTCCCATGTAATAAATCACAGTATGCAAGAATCCAAATTAGCAACACATTCTCTTAAGATCAAAACATATCTTAACATGTTTTCTTTCATTTCAGCAGCTATAACAATATGTAAAACATTCACCAAGTTAACATACAAAATTAGAGTGTTACAGCAGATGTGGGTATTTGCTTTTGTGGGTGCCTGCTTCCTTATGTGTTTGTTTGTGTGTGTACGTGGGTTAGTGTATGTATGTGTGTGTGTGCGCACGCGCGCATGTGTGCGCGCGTGTGAATGTGCGTGTGCGTTGGCGTGTGTATGTGTGTGTCTGTGCATGTGTATGTGTGTATGTGTGTGTGTGTGTGGGTGTGTGTGTGGGTGTGTCTGTGTGTGTGCGTGTGCGTGTGTGTGTGTGTGTGTGTGTGTGCGTGTGTGTGTGTGTGTGTGTGTGTGTGTGTGTGTGTGTGTGTGTGTGTGTGTGTGTGTGTGTGTGTGTGCGTGTGTGTGTGTGTGTGTGTTTGTGTGTGTGAGTGTGTGTGGGTGTTAATGCATATGTGCATGTGCGTGTGCGTGTCCGTGTTCGTGTGTGTGTGCGGGTCCGTGTTTGTGTGCATGTGCGTGTGCTTGTGCATGTGCGTGGGCGTGGGCATGGGCGTGTGTGTGCATGTGTACTTTCGTGTGTGCGTGCTTCCTTATGTGTGTGTTTGTGTGTGTGCGTGGGCGTGTGCATGTGTGAGCGTGTGCATGTGCGTGTGCATTTCCGTGTGCATGTGTGTGTCATTTTGTG
>CM034148.1:466132418-466147418 GCA_019776745.2 Taxus chinensis
TGTGCATGTGCGTGTGTGTGTTCGTGTGTGTGTGCGTGTGCGTGTGTGTGTGCGTGTTTTTGTGCGTGTTCGTGGGTGTTTGTATGAGGGTGTGTGCTTTTGTGTGCGTGTGCGTCATTTCGTGTGTGTTTGTGGTTTTTTGTGGGTACGTGTGTGTGCATGTGCAAGTGTGTGTGTGTGGGTGTGAGTGCACATGTGAGTGTGTGTGTGCGTGTTCGTGTGCATGTGTGTGTGTGTGTGTGCGTGTGATTGTGCGTGTGTGGTCGCGTGTGTATGTCCATGTGTGTGTGCGTGTGCGTGTCCGTGTGAGTGCGTGTGCGTGCGGGTGCGTGTGTGTGCGTGTGCGTGTGAGTGTCCGTTTATGTGTGTGTCTGTGTGTGCATGTGTGTTTGCGTGTGCGGTCGCGCGTGTGTGCACGTGTGAGTGCGCATGGGCGTGTGCGTGTGCGTGTGCATGTACGTACGCATGCGCGTGCGTACGTGTGTGTGTGTGTGCTTGTTCGTGTGCGTGTGTGTGTGTGGTTCTGTGTGTGCATGTGTGTGTGCATTTGCATCCTTATGTCCGTGTGCCTGTGCATGTGCTTGTGCATGTGCATCGGCATGGGCATTGGCGTGGGTGTGCATGTGTGCTTTTGTGTGTGCGTGCTTCCTTATGTGTGTGCGTGGGCGTGTGCATGTCCGAGTGTGTGCATGTGCGTGTGCATTTCCGTGTGCATGTGCATGTGCGTGTGTATGTCATTTTGTGTGTGTGTGCGTGTGCGTGTGAATGTGCGTGAGCGTGTCCTTACGTGTGTATTTGTATGTTTGTGTGGGTGCATGTGTGTGTGGGTGGGCCTGCATGTGTCCGTGTCCGTGTGTGTGTTCGTGTGTGTATGCGCGTACGTGTGCATGGGCGTGTGCGTGGGCGTGTGCGTGGGCGTGTGTGTTTGTGTGTGCATGTGCATGTGCGTGTACGTGGGCGTGGGCATGTGCGTGTGCGTGTGAGTGCGTGTGTGCATGTGCATGTGCGTGTTCGTTCGCGTATGCATGTGCATGAGTGCTTGTCCGTGTGCGTGTGCGTATGCGTATGCATGCATATATATGTGCGTGTGCGTGTGCATTTGCATGTGCGTGTTCCTGTGCCTTTGCCTGTGCCTGTGCTTGTGCATGTGCGTGTGCGTGTGCGTGTGGGTGTGCATGCGGGTGTGCATGCATATGTGTGTGCCTACTTCCTTATGTGTTTGTTTTTGTGTGTACGTGGGTTTGTGTATGTATGTGTGTGTGTGTGCGCGCGCGCGCGTTTGTGTGTGTGCATGTGTGAATGTGCGTGTGCGTTGGCGTGTGCCTGTGTGTGTGCGTTCATGTGTTTGTGTGTGTGTGTGTGTGTGTGTGCACGTGTGGGTGTGCAAGTGGGTGCGTGTGTGTGCATGTGTGTGTGCATGTGCTTGTGTGTGTGTGTGCGTGTGTGTGTGCGTGTGCGTGTGCGTGTGCATGTGTGTGTGTCCTTTTGTTTGCGCATGCGTCCTTATGTGTGTGTTTGTTTGGGTGTGGGTGTGGGTGTGGTGTGTGTGCATGTGTGTGTGTGTGTGTGTGTGTGTGTGTGTGTGTGTGTGTGTGTGTGTGTGTTTGTGTGTGTGGGTATTAATGCATATGTGCATGTGCGTGTGCGTATGCGTGTTTGTGTTTGTGTGCGGGTCCATGTTCGTGTGCGTGTACGTGTGCTTGTGCATGTGCGTGGGCATGGGCATGGGCGTGGGTGTGCATGTGTGCTTTTCTGTGTGCGTGCTTCCTTATGTGTTTGCGTGGGCGTGTGCATGTGCGTGTGCATTTCCGTGTGCATGTGCATGTGCGTGTGTATGTCATATTGTGTGCATGTGTGTGTGCGTGTGAATGTGCGTGAGCGTGTCCTTACGTGTGTATTTGTATGTTTGTGTGGGTGCATGTGTGTGCGTGTGGGCCTGCATATGTCCGTGTCTCTGTGTGTGTTCGTGTGTGTATGCGTGTACGTGTGCATGGGCGTGTGCGTGGGCGTGTGCGTGTGCGTGTGTGTTTGTGTGTGCGTGTGCATGTGCGTGTACGTGGGCGTGGGCATGTGCGTGTGTGTGTGAGTGCGTGTGTGCATGTGCGTGTGCGTGTTCATTCACGTATGTGTGTGCATTTGCGCTTGTCCGTGTGCGTGTGCGTGTGCGTATGCGTATGTATTTGGGTGTGCATGCATATGTGCGTGTGCATTTGCATGTGCGTGTTCCTGTGCCTTTGCCTGTGCCTGTGCCTGTGCTTGTGCGTGTACGTGTGCGTGTGTGTAGGCATGTGTGTGTGCATGCATATGTGCGTGCGTGTGCGTGTGCATTTGCATGTGCGTATGCTTGTGCCTTTGCCTGTGCCTGTGCTTGTGCGTGTACGTGTGCATGTGCATGCGATTGTGTGTGTGTGTGTGTCATTTTGTGTGCGTGTGCATGTGCGTGAGCGTGTGCGTTTGCGTGTGTGCTTTTGTGTGTGTGTATCCTTACTTGTGTGTTTGTATGTTTCTATGGGTGCATGTGTGTGCGTGTGGGTGCATGTGTGTGTGGGTGGACATGTATGTGTCTGTGTCCGTGTGCGCGTTAGTGTGTGTGTGCGTGTGTTCTTGGGTGAGCGTGTGTTTGTGAGTGTGGGTGAGCATGTGCGTGTGCGTGTGCGTGTGCGTGTGCGTGTGCGTTTGCGTGTGCGTGTGCGTGTGCGTGTGCGTGTGTGCGTGTGTGTGTGCGTGTGCTTTTGTGTGCCGTGTCCTTATGTGTGTGTGTGTGTGTGTCTGCTTTTGTGGGTATGCGTGCATATTTGCGTGCATGCGTGTGTATTTGCATGTGCGTGTGCGTGTGCGTGTGTGTGTGTTTGAGTGCGTGTGCGGGTATGTGTGGGTGTGCATGTGCACGTGTCCACGTGCGTGTGTGTGTGTCTGTGTGTGTGCATGTGTGTCTGTGTGAGCGTGTGCGTGTGAATGTTCATTTGTGTTCACGTGTTGTGTGCATGTGCAGTGTGTGTGTTTGTGCGTGTGCGTGTGTGTGTGCGTGTGCATCCTTATGTGTGTGTCTATACGTGTGGATGCATGTGTGTTGTGGACGTGCGTGCATATGCGCGTGCGTGTGCATTTGTGTGCGCGTGGGTTTGCGTGTGCATGTGTGTGTGCGTGTCGCGTGTTTCGTTTTCATGTGCTTGTACGTGTGCGTGTGCATGGGTGTGTGTGCATGCGCATGTGTCTGTGTCTGTGCGCATGCGTGCAGTGTGTGTGTGCGTGTTCGTTTGCGTGTGCGTGTGCATGTGCACATGTGCGTGTGTGTGCGTGTATGCGTGTCTGTGTGCGTGTGGGTGTGCATGGGTATGTGTGTCTGTAGACGCATGTGCATTTGCGTGTGCGTGTGTGGGGGGTCTGCCTGTGCCTGTGCCTGTGCCTGAATTCGTGTGCTTGGTTTTGTTTGTGCGTGTGTGTGTACATGTGAGTGTGTGTGTGTGTGTTCGTGTGCACGTGAGCGTGCATGTACATTTCCGTGTGCACGTGCGTGTGCGTGTCATTTTGTGTGCATGTCTATGTGCGTGTGCATGTGTGTGAGCATGTGCGTTTGCGTGTGTCCTTTTGTGTGCGCGTGTGTCCTTACGTGTGTGTTTGTATGTTTGTGTTTGGGTGCATGTGTGTTTGTGTGTGCACCTGCATTTGTCCCTTTCCATGTGCGTATTCCTGTGTGTGTGCACATGCGTGTGCGTGTGCGTGTGCATGTGCATGTGCGTGTGTGTGTTCGTGTGCGTGTGCATGTGCGTGTGTGTGTGCGTGTTTCGTGGGTGTTTGTATGAGGGTGTGTTGCTTTTGTGTGCTGGTTGTGCGTTCATTAGTGTGTGTGTGTGTTTGTGGTTTTTTTGTGAGGTACACGTCGGGTGTGCAGGCTGGCAAGTGTGTGTGTCGTGGGTGTGAGTGCACATGTGAGTGTGTGTGTGCACGTGTCGTGTGCATGTGTGTGTCGTGTGGTGAGTGCCTGTTGTGATTGTCGTGTGTGGTCAGGTTGTGTATGTCCATGGTGTGTGGTGTGCGTGTCGTTGTGAGGTGCGTGTGCGTGCGGGTGGTGTGTGTGCGGTGCGTGTGAGTGTCGGTTATGTGGTGTGCTGGTGTTGCATGTGTGTTTGCCTCGTTGCAGGTCGCGGTGTCGTGCACGTGTGACCGTGGGCGCGCTGGGCGTGCCACTGCGCTGTCGCGTGTGCTGTACGTACGCATGGCCGTGCGTCGTGTGTGTGGTGTGATTGGCTTCGTGAGCACCTGTGAGTGTGTGTGTGTGGTGTCCGATGTGTGCTTTGATTTATGTCGTGTGCGACCGTGACATTTTCTGTGCTTGTGCCATGTGAATGGCATGGGCATGGAGTGGGTGTGCCTGTGTGCTTTGGGTGTGGTGCTTCCTTATGTGTGTGCGTCGGGAGTGTGCATTCGAGTGTGTGTGCATGTGCGGTGCATTTCATGTGGCATGTGCATGTGCCCGTGTGATGTCTTTGGTGGTGTGTGCATGGAGTGTGAATGTGCGGTGAGCGTGTCCTACGGGTGTATTTGTATGTGTGTGGGTGCTCCCCGTGTGTGCTGGGTTGGGAACGGATGTGGCAGGGTAGTGCTGCTGTGTTAGTGGGTGTATGCGCGGACGTGTGATGGGCGTGTGGCCATGGGCGATTGTGAGTGGGCGTGTGTGTTTGTGGGTGCATGTGCATGTGAGTATGTAGTGGGCGTGGGTGTGCGTGTGCGTGTGAGTGCGTGTGCGTGACACGTCGCATGTGCGGTTCGTTAGCCGTATGATTGTGATGAGTGCTTGTCCTGTGGTGTGGTAGCGTGCCCTCTCTGCATCCCCATATAGTGGTGTGAGTGTTGCATTGAGTCGGTGCGTCCAGTCTCTTGTGTCGCTGTGCTTGATGAATGTGCGGTGGGCGTGTGCGCCCGCCAGCGTGAGTGTGCCTGAGTGCTGTGCAGCATATGAATCCATTATGTCTCTCAACACCCCCTCCCTCGCTCTGGCCCCACTCACAACCTTCCTTATGTGTTTGTTTTTGTGTGTAGTGGGTTTGTCGCACGCATGTATTGTGTGTGTGTCGGCGCGCGCGAGTTGTGTGTGTGCATGTGTGAATGTGGTGAGGTTCGGCGTGTGTGGCCACCCCCCCCTGGTGTGTGGTTCATGTGTTTGTTGGGTGAGTTGTGTGTGACGTCTAGTGGGCCCCCTCCCCTGTGCAAACCCCCCCACCCCCCACCACTGAGACCACAACAACGTCGGGTGGTCGCCCCCCCCCCCCCTCCGCGTGTGCCTGTCGCACCTGGCCCTCGCGTGTTGCTGCCTCCTTCCCCACTTTCTTTTGCTCCTCCTCCCCCCCTCCCACTTCTTTTTCCTTTTCCCCCCTCCTTTCTCCTTCTCTTTACTACCCCATCCCTCCCCTCCTTCCCCTCCCCTTCCTACTCCCTTTTCTCTACCTCTGCCTTTCCCCCTTCTTTTCTTTTCACTTGCTTTTCCCCCCCTTTCTTCTCCCTCTCCTTCTTCTCACTTTTTCTTTTTCTTTCTTTTCTTCCCACTTTTTTTCTTTTTTTCCCCTCTCTTTCTCACCCCTCCACTCCCCCTCCTCCCTTTTTCCCCCCCTCTTCTTTTTCTTCTCACCTGATTTTCTTTCCCTTTCGCCCTTTACCCACCCTCCCCCTCCCTTGCTCCCCTCCTCTTCCCCTTTTCCTCCCTCCTCCTATCCCCTCTTCCCCTCCTACCCCCTCCCCTTCCTCTCATTTCCCCCCCCCCCCCTCCCCTCCCCCCCCTTCCCCCCCCCCCCTCTTCCCCCCCTCTCCTTTGTCCCTTCGCCCCTCTTCCCCCCTTCTCTTCTTCTTCGCCCTTCCCCCCCTCCCCTTTTCCCCCACCCTTTTCTCCCCCCCCTTTCTCCCGTCCCTTCCACCTTTTCTCCCCCCCCCCCCTAGCTTTCTCCTCCCTTTTCCCCTTTTTTCTTTTTCCCCCCCTTCTCTCTCTTCTTCCCCCCCCCCCCCCCCCTCCCCCTTCTCCTTTCCTCTCTCCGTTCCCCCTTTCCCCCTCCATCCTTCCACCCCTCCCCCCTTCCCCTCTCTCTCCGACACATCCTCCCCTCTCCCCCACCCTTACCACCCACAGAGAGGGCCTTCTCCTTTTTCCCTCCCCCCCCCCCCCCCCTCCCCCCCTCCCTCCTCCCCCCCTCTTCTCAACCCTTGCCCCCATTCTCGAGCCCACCACCCCCCCCCCCCACCCTATGCCCTCCCCCTCCCTCCTGTTCCTTTTTCTACCCACCCCCCCTCACCCCTCCCCCCCCCCCTGACCTTCACCCCCCCCAGCACCCCATCTTCTTATGTCCTCCCGTCTCCGCCCCTCCTCTGCTCCATCCCCTTGATCCCCAACCTATACGTCCCCCACCCTATTGCTATTCGTTCTACCCACCACTCCCCCCCCCCCACAAACCCGTTCACCTTACAACCCACCAACCAAACACCATCCACAAACACACATCAACCCTACGGTCACGAGATGTGCAACAAAACCTCCCAGCTACCCCCCCCATAGCCACCGTTCCCCATGGATACACGATTTATTATGATACCCTGATGAGTTGGTACTCTCTTTTCTAGTTGTGACCTAGGGAAAAAATCTCATCTGCTCAAACAAACCTCCACACCCTCGTCCCCCCCAACAACAACAATACCACCAACACAACAAACAACCAACACAACACCATACCATACAGCAGCCCAAGGAGACACAACCACAAAAGCACATAAAAAGGTAAAGGCATAACCGGCAAACAGAATAGAGAAAACCGAAAGAATCAGCTGGGCGACATACCGCGTACGTTCGTCTGTGCCTCCGCAGAGACGACCGTAGTGCCACAATACCCCACACACCCTTACGCCTAACATAACACGAGCGCACGAACAGTGACGTGCCGATGACCGATACAAACAAAACCCAAACTTACCATGGGAGGCCGTTCCGATCCGGACCATGCAAGTGGTGAAATGTGAGGGGACGTTGGAGAGGGGCTACTGATGCGATGTCGATCGCACTGTGCCAGAACTAGCAGGAACGTAATGACATGTGAATACACCGTCCGTGTGCCACACCCGGCTTGCCATTCTCCCCAGGAAACACCAACATATCCATTATGTCAAGCTGTGCAATTGCGCTGTCCGGTGGATCCGTGCCGTCCCGTGCCGTCATGAGATATGTATTCTGGGCTCGCTGCCCCTGCCCTACCTGCTGGTGACGGACCTATTGACATGTGCGTGTTCTCGTGCATGTGCCTGTGACCCGCGGCCGTAGCTTGTGCGGGTAGTCCGTGCGCCCCTGTGTGTGGCAGGTGCTGTGTGCATGATATGGGCTGCCCCCGCGTGTAGCAGTGTGCAATTTGAGACCTTGTGCCCGTCCCAATGACTTGTGCAATCTTGCCCGCACAGTATGCCCCCACTCCCCATGTTGGTTGTAGAAGCCACCCTGACACAGACAAACACCACCGCTACGTGCAACCAAGAATGACCTAAGGATCCTCATCCGACCAGACCCGATCGCACCTGCTGTGGTGTGTCATGTGGGTGCAGGCCACCTGGGCCCACAGGTGACACCCACCCCCCCCCCCCCGTTGACGGTGTGGTTTCTGGCGTCTCGCTGCCCGATTTCGTGCGCCTGCCCCGTCCCTCAATACCCATTACTTTGTGTTTGATGTTTCTGTGGGCCTGCACCGCTGTGTGTGGCTCCCGGGGGTCCCGATGTGAGTGTGCGGTGGAAACTGTATGTGGTCATGTGTCCGTACTCCGTCGAGAGTTAGTGTGTGTGTGAGTGAGCTCAGTGTATCGTGGGCGGTGAGCCGTTGTGTGTTTGTGAGTGTGGGGAAGAATGCGCCACGAGCGCCTGTTGGTGTGCTCGGCACTGTGATCCGTGCGTTATGAGTGTACGATGTGGGTTCCCTTGCTTCCCCCCCCCCCTGTGACCCGATGTGCCCGTGGCCGTCACCTTGTGTGTGTGTGTGCTTGTCCGTTGCTTTTGTGACTACGTGACGGTGAATCCTTATGGGTGGTTGTTCGTGTTTTTGTGGAGCCGTTGTGTGTTGTGGGGTAGCGTTGCATATTTGCCGTGCAGTGTGCGTGTGTATGCAGTGCGTGTGCGGTGAGGTGCTGGGAGCGTGTGGTTTGAAGTGCGTTTGTGTCCCTGTGCGGGTGGTATGTGGGTTGCGGTGATGTGAACGTGTGTCCATGGGCGACTTAATCTGTGTGTGTGTTGTGTGTGTTGTGTGTGTCTGTCGTGAGGTGTGCCCGTGTGAAATGTTCGTTTGTGTCACCGTGTGTGTGCCACCTGTTGCCAGTGTGTGTCTGTGCGTGTGTGCTGCTTTTGTGATCCCCCCCCTCCTTGTCGCCCACCTGCATCCTTATGGATTGGTTTGTGCGTGTGGAGCCCGTTGTGTGTTGGCGGCTCCCCCCTCGGCCCCCCCCTCCAATGTGTCCGCTGCATCATGTGCGTGCGTGGGCAATTGTGTGGCGCGTGCGTGGAGTGTGCATGGTGAGTGTGAGTTAGCTGTGTGCCCGCGCGGACCCCCCCCTTGTCGTGGGCCCTTGTTAAGTGGTTCTTGTGACCCTCTATGGCCCTCCGTGGGCATGAGAAGTGCGTGTGACCCTCGCAGCATGCCCCCTGTGACGTGAACCACCGCTCCCCCCGTGCGTCCCCGCCCTGTTCGCGTGAGAGATGCATGGGCATGTGGCACATGTGCCCGTGTGTGTGGGCTGGATGAGTCAGGATGTGTGCGGTGCGTGTGTGCCCCAGGAATTATGTGTGATGCCTCCCTGTGTCATGTGCATTGTAGTGTGCGGTGTTTGTGCTGTCTGACTTGGCATGTGCCTGTCCTCTGTTGCATGTTCACTGTGCATTCTTGTGGCTTGTGCGTACGGTGTTTGCTGTTGTACATGTGACGCAACGTGTGTGTTGTGTGTGTTCGTGGCACGTGACGGCGTGCCCAGGTAACATTTCCCCGTGTGCACGTGGAGATCCCGCCCGGTCCCCGTGCGTTGTCAGTTTGTGTGCCACATGTATATGTGCGTGTGCAGTGTGTGAGCCACCCCTCCGTGGTTTGACGTCCCCTGTGTCATGTTGTTGGGTGCCCCTCCCCCTCCCCCCTGTGTTGTTACCCCCGTACGTGTGCCCTGAGGTTTGGTTTGTATCCCCCGTGTTGTTGGGTGCGTTGCATGCTGTTTGCTCCTGTCCGCTCGTGCCCAGACACCTTGCATTGTCCCTTCCATGTGCGGATTCCTATGTGTGTGTGCACAGAGATCCCCCCTCTTGTGTTGAGTTCCCCCCTCCGTCGACCCGTCCCCAGTGCCCCGATGTGCATGTCATGAGAGTGTGACGTGTGCATGTGACGTGCTGAGACCCCCGCATCGTGAGTCCCGGGCCCAGTGTGTGTGTGAGTGTAATGGGTGTTTGTATGAGGGGTGTGTGTGCTTTGTGTGAGTGTGACGTCATTTAGTTGTCCCCCTGTGTTTGTGGTCCCTCTTGTGGGTAAGTTGTGTGTTGAATGTGAAAAGTGGGCCCCCTGTTGTGTGGGTGTGACGTCCGTGTGAGGCTGTGGGGTCTTCCCGTTACCCGTGTTGCATGTGCCAACCTGTGTGTGGGTGCGAGTGGGAAGTGGTGGTCCGTTTGGTAAGTGTGAATGTTGAATGTGTTCGCCCTGTGTGCATTGTACCAATGTTTTGCAAGTGTTTTCCGTGTGACGTGAGTGTGGCGTGCGGTTGCGTGTGTGTGCGTGTCGTGCGTGCCTGTGTGACGGGTCTCCGCTGTGGTGTGTGTGTTGCGGTTGCAGTGTGTTTGCGTGTGCCCGGTAGTTGAGCGTGTGTGGTGAAGTCGGTCCTAGACCCGCGCCCCCTTGTGAGTATGAATGGGTATCTCCCGGGGTGGGTGACGTGTGCGTGTGCATGTACGTAATGTGTGAGCGGCTGCCCGCCGTTGTGCGTTGGTGTGTGGCGTGTCGTGACCTTGTTCATGTGCGAGTTGTGTTGGGGTTATGCGTCCGTGCATGTGCGTGTTGCATTGCCATCATCTATGTGCATTTGGGTCGAGTGTGAGTTTTGTGTCGTGCGTGTGCCCTCCCCGTCCTATGGATTTTGTTTGTGGATGTGTGTCCCCGTGGGGTGCGTGTCATTTGTGTGGTGGATGTCCCCCCCTCCCCCCTTCGCCATTTCGGGGTTCCCCCTCCCCCGTGCGTGTTCTCGGTGCTGCTCATTGCATGTCGAATGCCCATATGTTCAGTGTGCTATGTGCATGTGTAAGCGTCACGGTGGAGGGGACGGGTGGGATTGGGGAGGGGGGAGCGCTTGGGGGAAGTCTTTGTCGTGAAGGTTACGCTTCGCGTGAGGGGGACGGCGGCTGGGGTAGGCAGGGGAGCTCTGGGGAATGTGGCAGCTTGAGGAGGCGGTGTACGTCTGGAAAGAGGGGGGGGGGGCCGGAGGTTCGTCAGGGCGGATGCCGGCTGGGTCGGCGAGAGACGGAAGGCCGTCCCCCTCTCGGGGGGTGGGGCGGTCCCGCGGGGAGGGGGGACGGACATCGGGGAGGCTATTACCCTCGGTTGGTCCGCCGCTCCGGAGGGGGGTATGGGGGTGCCGGGGGGGGAGAGGCGGGAGTGGGCGGGCGTGAGTGCGAGGGGGCGAGTGTGGAAGGGGGACGGGTTGGGAGGGGGGGGGGGGGGGTGGTAAGAGGGGGAATGAGTGGGGGTGGGGGATTGCTTTCGATGGGGGGTCGGGGGCAGGGAGGAGGGTGGGCAGGGCGGGGGGGGGCGCCGGTAGAGCAGGGGGGGGGTGGGAGGGGAGTGGGGAGGGGGGAGGAGGGCTCGGTGGGGCGGGGAATAGGAAAGCATGGGAGCCTGGGCGGCGGGCTATCCAGGCGGGGCGCCCGGTGGCGGGGGGCCGGCTGGGGGAGCGGGGGGTGCGGTGGGGGGGGGGGGGAACAGGGACAGGCGGAGGGGGGGTGGGAAGGGCGGGGGCGGAGAGGCGCAAGGGGGGGGTGTTGGGGAGACCGCTGGGGTGGGGGGGAGGAAGAGGAGGGGAGGGGGGGAGCCCCCTACGGGTCCTCTCCTTTGCTATTTTCCCTCCAGGGTGGGCTAGGGGATGGGAGTATGGGGGAGTGGGTGAGGAGGGAGGGTGGGGGGGGGGGTGGGAAGGGGGGAGGGGACGGCTTTGGAAGGGGGGGGGGAGTCTAGCCGGGGGAGTGAGGGGTTAAGGGGGGGGATGATGTGAAGGAGGTGAAGGGGAGGGTGGCGGAGGGTGGGGGGGACTTGTGTGAAGAAGGGAATTAGGATGGTGGGGGTAAGAGGAGGGGAGTGGGGAATGTAGAGTAAACGTGTGAATTTGGGGTGTGAGATGTGATGTGGGTGTGAATGTGCCCGCGTGTGTATGTAAATATGGTCGTGTGAATGTACGACTGTGCGTGTGAGTGCTGAATGTGAGTGTGTGTGTTTGTGTGTGTGCATGTGCGTGTGAGTGGGTGGTGGTGTGGTGGTGTGGGTGATTGTGTGTGAGTGGTGCTTTGGTATGTGGGAATTGTGTACCTTAGTATGTGTGTGATGTGTGGTGTGGGTGCATGTGTGTGGGTTGTGGGTGAGGGGTGGTGTATGGATTTGCCGCATATGGCAGGGGGTTGTTGTGTGTGTGTATATGCTGGGCGTGTGTGTGTAAGTAGGCATGGCTTTGTAGATGTACGTGTTCGTGTGGGTGTGCGTGTGTGTGTAAATGTGTGTGTGTGCATGTGTGTGTGTGGGTGCGTGTGCGTGTGTGTGTGTATTTGCATGTGCGTGTACGTGTGTATGTGTGTTTGAGTGCTCGTGTGTGTGTGTGTGTGTTCTTTTGTGTGCCCGTGCATCCTTATGTGTGTGTTTGTGCGTGTGGATGTGTGTGTGTGGATATGCGTGCATATGTCCGTGTGTATGCGTGTGTATTTACATGTGCATGTGCGTGTGCGTGTCCGTGTACGTGTGTGTGTGCGTGTGCGTGTGCGTGTGCTTGTGCGTGTGTGTGCATGTGTGCGTGAGTGTGCATGCATATGTGCATGTGTGTGTGTGTGTGTGCGTGTGCGTATGCGTGTGCATGTGCACGTGTCCGTGTGTGTGTGTGTGTGCATGTCTGTGTGTGTGTGTGTGCGTGTGAATGTTCATGTGTGTACGTGTGCATGTGCGTGTGCATGTGCGCTTTTGTGTGCCCATGCATCCTTATGTGTGTGTTTTTGCATGTGGATGCATGTGTGTGTGGGTGTGCGTGTGCTGGGTGTGCATGCGTATGTGCGTGTGCGTGTGCGTGTGTACATGTTCGTGTGCGTGTGCATGTGTGTGTACGTGTACGTTGTGCGTGTGCATGTTCCATGTGCATGTGCGTGTGCGTGTGCATGTGCGTGTGCTTCGCGCACATGTGCGTGTGCATATGTGCCTGTGCGTGTGTGTGTGTATCGTATGTGTGTGCGTGTAGGTGTGTGTGCATGTGCGTGTGTGTGTGCATGTGCGTGTGCGTGTGCATCTGTGCTTTTGTGTGTTTTCCTGTGTGTGTGCGTTGTGTTTTCGTGTGCATGTTTGTGTGTGTTCGTGTGTGTGTGTTGTGTGCACGTTATATGTGGGTGTGCATGTTCATGTGCATGTGCGTGTGCGTGCGTGCATGTGCGTGTGCGTGTGCGTTTGCGTGTGTGCTTTTGTGTGCGCATATGTCATTACGTTTGTGTGTTTGTGTGTGTTGTGTTTATGCATGTGCGTGTGTGTGTAGGCATGTGCATGTGTGTGTGTGTGTGGGTGTGCATGTGTGTCCCTACATGTGTGTGTGTGTGCTATGTGTGTGTGCGTGTGCATGTGCGTGTGCGTGTGCATGTGCGTGTGCGTGTGTGTGTGCATGTGCGTGTGCATGTTCGTGCATGTGTGTGTGCGTGTGCGTGTGCGTGTGTGTGTGTGGGTGTGTGCTTTTGTGTGCGTGTGTGTCATTATGTGTGTTTGTGGTCTGTGGTTTGCGTGGGTGCACGTGTGAGTGTGCATGTGCGTGTGTGTGTGTGTGTGGGTGTGCGTGCATATGTGCGTGTGTGTGCGTGTGCATATGTGTGTGTGTGCATGCATTTATGTGTGCATGTGCGTGTGCATGTGGGTGTGCATGTGCATGTGCATGTGTGTGAGCGTGCGTGTGCGTGTGTGTCCGTATGTATTTGTGGTGCGTGTGCGTGTGCGTGTGTGTGCGTGTGCGTGTGCTTGTGCGTGTGTTGGTTCATGTGTGTGTGCATGTGTGTGTGTGTGTGTGGTCGTGCATGTGTGCACGTGTGAGTGTGCATGCAGATGTACGTGTGCGTGTGTGTTTACATGTGCGTGTGCTCGTGTGTGTGCGTGCGTGTGTGTGTGTGTGTAAATGTGTGTGCGTGTGTGCGTGTGCATGTGCATGTGTCCGTGTGAGATGTTTGTGTGCATGTGTGTGTGCGTTGTGCATGTGCATGTGCTTGTGCGTGTGTGTGTGTGTGTGCGTGTGTGTGTGCGTGTGTGTTTTACTTTTGTGTGCGTATGTGTCCTTATGTGTGTTGGGTTGTGTTTTCGTGTGTGCGTGTTTGTGTGTGTGTTTGTGTGTTCGTGTGTGTGTGTGGGTGTGCATGCATATGTGCGTGTGCGTGTGCGTGTGCATGTGTGTGTGCGTGGGTGCGTGTGTGTGGGTGTGCATGAATATGTGCGTGTGCGTGTGTGCTTTTGTGCTTGTGTGTGTGCTTGTGTCCTTATGTGCGTGTGTGTGTGTGCTTTTGTGTGCGTGTGTGTCCTTATGTGTGTGTGTGTGATTTTATTTGCACGTGTGTCTTTATGTGCATGTTCGTGTGTGTTTGTGGGTATGTGCTTGTGCGTGTGTGTTTGTGGGTGCATGTGTGTGTGCGTGTGTGCATATGTGCGTGTGCATGTGCATGTGCGTGTGCGTATGCTACATGAGCATGTGTGCTTGTGCGTGTGTGTGCGTGTGTGCTTTTGAGTGTGGTGTGTCCTTATGTGCGTGTGGGTTGTGTTTGTGTGGGTGCGTGTTTGTGTATGTTTGTGTGTTCCTGTGTGTGTGGGGGTGCATGTATGTGTGGTTGTGCATGCATACGTGTGTGCGTGTGTGTTTATGGGTGCATGTGTGTGTGGGTGTGCATGTATATGTGCGTGTGCATGTGCATGTGCGTGTGCATGTGCGTGTGTGCGTGTGTGTGCGTGTGCGTGTGTGTGTGTGTTTGTGTGCGTGTGTGTGTGCACGTGAGCATGCGTGTGCGTTTCCATGTGCGTGTGTTTGTGTGTTTGTGTGGGTGCCTGTGTGTGCGTGTGGGTGCGTGTTTGTGTGGGTGGGCGTGCATGTGTCCGTGTCCGTCTGCATGTTCGTGTGTGTGCGTGTGCGTGTGCATGTACGTGTGCGTGTGTGTGCAGATGTGGGTATTTGCTTTTGTGGGTGCCTGCTTCCTTATGTGTTTATTTGTGTGTGTACGTGGGTTCGTGTATGTATGTATGTGTGTGTGTGCGCGTGTGTGTGTGTGCGCGCGTGTGAATGTGCGTGTGCATTGGCGTGTGTATGTGTGTGTCTGTGCATGTGTGTGTGTGTGTGTGTGTGTGTGTGTGTGTGTGTGTGTGTGTGTGTGTGTGTGTGTGTGTGTGTGTGTGTGTGTGTGTGTTTGTGTGTGTGTGGGTGTGCATATATGCATGTGCGTGTGCGTGTGCGTGTTCGTGTGTGTGTGCGGGTCCGTGTGCATGTGCATTTGCGTGTGCTTGTGCATGTGCATGTGCGTGTGCTTGTGCATGTGCGTGGGCATGGGCATGGGCGTGTGTTTGCATGTGTGCTTTTGTGTGTGCGTGCTTCCTTATGTGTGTGTGTGTGTGTGTGCGTGGGCGTGTGCATGTGCGAGTGTGTGCATGTGCGTGTTCATTTCCGTGTGCGTGTGTGTGTCATTTTGTGTGCGTGTGTGCATGCATGTGAATGTGCGTGAGCATGTGAGTTTGTGTGTGTTCTTTTGTGTGCACA
>CM034148.1:466162418-466169918 GCA_019776745.2 Taxus chinensis
GTGTGTGTTTTTGTGTCCGTGTGTGTTTGTGGGTGCATGTTTGTGTGGGTGTGCATGCATATGTGCGTGTGCGTGTGCGTGTGTGTTTGTGGGTGCATGTGTGTGTGGGTGTGCATACATATGTGCTTGTGCCATGTGCGTGTGTGTGTGCATGTGCATGTGCATGTTCGTGTGTGCGTGTGTTTGTGCATGTGTGTGTGTGTTTGTGTGCGTGTGCGTGTGCATGTGAGCGTGCATGTGCATTTCTGTGTGCGTGTGCTTTTGTGTGTGTGTGCGTGTGTTCTTTTGTGTGTGCGTGTGTGTAACATCCCCATTTTAAGATACTAGAACAAGGGAATTTTTTTTTTTTTGTATAACGTTATCTGTTATGAATTATATAATTCAAACACACGTTCAAGTTTTAATAATTGTTCTCTGCCCTAACAACACAGTTTGGAACACAACTTTATTTTAAATTTAATGTTCCCTGTTCGCATATTTACAATATGGAACACACATTCAATGCCATTCAATCTTATAACAGATTCTATATGCTGCTGTAAATGACTCGAAGAACTGCCGATCTCCCATTTTCATGGCTCGGAGTTTCAACGATCCTTCATTTCATGACTCGGCAACAACCGATCCTTCATGTTCGTTCATGCATAGTATATTATATATACAAGTTCTCTTAACCGTTACCGGTTATCGAAGTGATCCATTTAAGAAGCCTATCTGAATATCTGTTACTGATATTCATCTGACATCCTGCATCTTAAATTAAGTGATTAGGACAACGCAACCAGCACTTGCGATACTTTGGCCAAAGATTTTCACATGCTTTGCATGATCATATTCCTGGATGTGATACACATCAATGGAATACGTCCTTCACTTCACTTCACCTGTTATCTAGAATGGTCTTTCCTGGTTCCTACCAGTCCTCTCAATTTAAGGTCAGATTCAAACTTCCAATTTCCAACTAGCAATATGAACGAATATAGGAAGGCACTCCTGGTAACTAAAGATACGCAGACATACGGTGTCGTTCCCCACGACTCCGTGTGTCTAGTTATCTTTAGTCCTCCGGAGTCACTCCGCATACGTGATCATACTCCCATCCCCAGTCAAGAACTTCACATTCAGCCTATGTAGTCTTGATGTTTTAATTCGGGAGGGCATTGTAATATGTCAGCTATAACATTGTGTCGACATGAAGACCCCATCTTCATGAAGACACCTTGCTGTAGCTGGCGTATGTCAATGTCCTACGGAATCCTCTCATCGAGAGTACACATCCTGCTCAAGTGATTTGGATATGATCTTAATATTTAAGATCAACTTTCAGCAACCATGCTGATCCTTTATCCTCGTTCCCGTTACAGTTGTACGTAGCTAAGAGAGACTAATTCCGTCCTCTATCTTGCTATGCATCTTCTCCATCTTACCGAAGGGTTACTTTTTCCCTACTTGGTTCTCTTCTTAATCATTGGATTAAGCAGCCCGTTTCCGATGGATGTGATAAGTTTAACCTATTAAACGTAACCAAGATTTTCCCAACTATAACTAAATTCAGAATTCCAGCTTATTAGACATCATTTAAACGAGGCCTAATTCCCAATAAATGTGTTCATTTATTGTTCCTTAACCTTACATAGTTAAGGTTCATTAGCTCTGGATATATTTATCCCATATCCTTTCTTTCTGAATTTAACATACGAGGTTATTAATGGAGTTCGAAAACGAAGTTCGGTTACTCCTAGTTTAATTGATATTCCTTAGCTTCCAAGCTAATCCTGAATACCTATCAGTTATGGAATCATATTCTTCCTAATCCTTTTTAATGTCAATTAAAAATTCATCTTTACCCAAGTATGAACTAATTGCACATTTCAACTTAAAAGTTGCATTTAGGTAAGAATAGATATCAATTCCTTTTTAACATCCATCCAAGGACAATTAAATAAATCCAAATCAAGAAATAACATTTAATTTCCAAATTAATCAACAATATCAAACTGATATAGTTTTTAAAATATCACACTTGTATTTGTATTCATCAATCCATTTCATAATCCATACATTTGCCAATCCAACTGACTGGACTTTGTTTACATAAAACATCATTACAACTCATAGATAGAAGAATGTACTTTCTTCTTTTCACAATTCCTCGTAGAGGAATAACAACTAACAAATACAATTCATCTTCTGATAATCAAAAGAAGCATCAGAAAACAGTCATGTCTTCGTTCTAATCAATTTCCATCTGCAAAATTACTTGCACGGGTCAGTTCAATGAACTGAGCATATTAAGCACTTGTCATTAAAATGAGGTGCTTCAATTAACTGTCTCAATAAAAGAACCCTGCTTTTATGAAACGACAGTAAGAACATCAATCAAAAATCAAGCATCAAAGAATGGATAGCATAACAACTGAACCATCAAATACAATCCCACTCAGCCAAAGAATTGCTGTCCTATTTTCCACATAACCGTTACAAGTTCCAAATTACAATATTTGTAAAGTTTAGGAATACAAGTAGCATATTGCTGATATAACTTAACTGTTATCCTTTCTATTCCTTTCATTAGTAATAAATGCAAAGGGTAAAACTAACTGAAATGTAAACCAATTACTTTCCTTTCAGTTCATGCAACTCATTTTATTCCAAGCAATCACGCACAGATGAGAAAGCAGACAGCAATGTATATAGTTGCTCATACCCAAGCAATACAAAATTCATTCTTAAACGATTACAGATTTCCAACTGTATGAAAGAAGAAAAGATCATTTTTCCAAGTTATCCATCCACATTCTTATTTCTTTCCTCATGACTGTCCTAAAAATTGAATCCAAACGAGACACAAATCAAGATAACAGTTCAGAGTGAAACTTACAAAATCCATTCGGAATTCACTTTCCAGCAACAAGAATAATTTCATTCATAATCAACTTTAAATGAAAACAAGGAAGAATTTATCGTCCTTATCAATAATTTATTTAAATCAGGCTCATATGATACCCAAAAACAGGTTAATACAACATCATATTTATCATAGATCAAATAGTATAAGGATGCATACTATGTATTTACTGTACTAGAAGAGCCCATACTTCCTTCACTGTATTTTTAACCAAATAAACAGTTATACAATCATGTAATCAATTAATCACATGACCTTCTATATCCATGATTGCATACAGTTCAAAATATAATTTACACATTGATGTTACCTACAGCAAGACTAAATCTTAAAGCATAGTAAGGCTCTAATACTATTCCCAGAGTTCAACAGCAAGAAGAGAAGAATTCATCCCTTTCACCTTTCAATAAGAAAACAACCATTTTCTTCGAACTCAACAAGAATTGTTCAGGTCGGTTTCATTTCTTTTAAATGACTGTGCAAAATCGAAGACCGCAAGAAACATTTAAATATTCTAATCGTACAGAACAACACAACACTCAGGAAACAAATTAAATGCCACTGTCCTCTATACAGACTGAACTTACAAAGTTCAATAAACCATCCGACTACTGATTTTATCAAATCAAAACAACAGAAAGAAGAAGAATTCCTTACTAATAAATGTTTCTTCCCAAATCCAATTTTCTTTTCACAATGATGATACAGAACCCAAAATGTGATTTTCATATAATAATACCCTTATTATTAAAAACCTGCATAGGATATCAGATGCACAACAAAGTACAGTCAAAACAGGCCCAACAGCAAGACAATTTCCCAAGCATTTCTTCCTTTGCTACAGCAATCCAAAGTAAAGTGCGTTTTCACAACGACAGACCCTGAGTAGAAGACCAACAGTAGCATCCATAGAAAACTATAAAATCAACTTCCCTTCTCAGCAAGAAAACAATATAATTCATTTATTGCACAGAAATACAAGTCAAGCTCGTTTTCACGACTACAGTCCAAACTAGAGATCAAACCGCCTCAAATAAGACATAACAAATCAACTTTCCTCCAAGGCAAGAAGAAGTACAGTTCATAAATATTCATTCATTGCTCAGAAATGCAAAGCCAAGTTTTTTAATCGTGTCCACCATCCGAATGGTAGACCAAAAAGCATCAATAAACACAACTAATCATCCTACCCTCTCAGCAAGAAAAGAATATAATTCATTATAAGTTCAGAAGAAAAACTATTTCTTTTCCAACTCCCACGAATACCCAAATCGTATTCGTCTATTTCTTAAGCAAGAAAAATAGACAGCAATAAAATATTACCATTACTCCCTGTAAATCGAGTTCATAAGCTCAAATAAAACCCAAATGCTATTTCCATCAAATCCAAAACAGCATAAGGAAAGGATCTTATTTCCTTTTTAAAGATTCCAGTATAGAAACAACATCAAACAACTCACACATCCTGTACTGTTTTATCACTGAAATTCATATATCAAAGAACAATTGCTCAACACTGAAAGACAACTCCTATTGTCTGTATAGGTTTCATCATTCAAGTTCGTAAAACAAAAGAACGATTGTACAGTGATGAGAACAACACATACTGCCTGTTCCGTTTTCATATAACCATTAAGAGAGAAAAATACCCAAAACGTTATTCTCCAAACTGTGAAACAACCCACACAAAAAGTTCGTATTTCCTACTCTGATTCATACAAAGATAGATCAACACAATAGCAAGAAACGATTCCACTCATATCATTTCAAACAATGACAACAAAATCGAATAAATCCAAAACCCAAGAGCAGGGTTGTTTTAATGAGACGCTTAAACAAAGAAAGTGTTTTAAAGAGAAGGGATTAACATGCCTGCTATTTCTTTTCCAAAACTCGAAGAAAACCGCGTTTACAGAAGGTGTTTCCTTCCACGGCGACAACAACAAGCTTCCAAACAAGCTCTTCCTCTTCAGGCTCAGCAACAGCCTCCAAATTTCCAAAGAACAGTGATAAAAACCAAATGAAACTGGTTCGACTGAACCAAGTAAAAACCAAATGCAGAGAAACTTCTCAAAAATTTGAACAACACAATAAACAATCAAATTTTCCTTCATACACTTTCCAAGGCGAGCTGGTCGTGAAGACCAAAAAAATTTAAATGCATTAAAGGCTATGGCTTTTTCTATTTTCCCACGCCACCGCCGACTTGGGTTGGTGAATCATCTAATTGGAATTTTGCATGCAAAACCAAGTTTAGCTTCATAACCAACTAGATCTCTCTAGTTTTTCACTGTTCCCGCCAAACAGGTGCTATCTGCGTAAGGACTTCCCATTAATGCCATTAAACACCCTTCATCCTTATCCTTTTCCCCCAACGGTCTGCACGTCCCCTTCTAGGTTAGGATTAGTTTAGGATTCATATTAGTGTTTGACCTAGGTCATAGCCTAGTCTTTAGGTTAATAGGACTTAGGTTTATTTCCCCTTCTTTTACATAATTTAAAAATCCACTTAGGATAGTAGTTTAGGATGTAAGGTAGAGCTTAGGATTAGATTAGGATCTAATTCCCTCTAACACCTAACACTAATCAACCTTCAATCCTGTCAAGTCTTCCCGACTGACTTCTAATTCCAACACTGTGTAGGACATTCCGTCCTTTGTTAACATGCCTGAGCCACCCGTATCCCAACATTCCTCGCCTTACGGGGTCTCACGTTACGACAGTGTATGGTTCGGGAATCAAACCCTTTTTCCGTTGGCATCTACGTGCCAACTGTTCATACCTACAAATCAGGTGCTGCGCATTTATATCAACCTACAATTCAGTCAAGAGTAAATCGACAAAGTGATTACAAGAAGGCCACAGCATAAAGAGTTCAGCAAGCATACGACAAATTTTTCATCACATCAGCAAACACACAAGTAACAATAACTATTGTCCCATGCAAATAAATTACAGCATGCAAGAATCCAAGTTAGCAAAATATATCTTAACATGTTTGCCTTCATTTCAGCAGTTATAACAGTATGAAAAATAATCACCAAGATAACTCACAAAATCAGGGTGTTACAGTGTGTCCTTACGTGTGTTTTTGTGTTTTTGTGGGTGCCTATGTGTGCGTGTCGGTACATGTGTGTGTGGGTGCACGTGCATGTGTCTGTGTCCGTCTACATGTTCATGTGTTGGTGTGTGTGTGTGCATGTGTGTGCGTGTTTGTTTGCGTGTGCGTGTTTGTGTGCGTGTGCATGTGTGTGGGTGTGTGGGTGTGCGTGCATATGTGCGTGTACATGTGCGTGTGTGAGCATGTGTGTGTGTGGTCTTCGGCGTGGGCATGCTCATGTACGTGTGTGTGTGTGTGTGTGTGCATGTCCGTGTGCATGCGCATGTGCATGGACGTGTGCGTGTGCGTGTGCATGTTCGTGTGTGTTCATGTTCGCGTGTGCATGGACGTGTGCGTGTGCATGTTTGTGTCCATGTGCATGTGCGTGTGCCCTTTTGTGTGCCCATGCGTCCTTATGTGTGTGTTTGTGCATGTGGATGTGTGTGTGTGGGCATGCAGGCATATGGGCGTGCGTGTGCGTGTACATTTGCATGTGTGTGAGTGTCCATGTACGTGTGCGTGTGCGTGTGCATGTGCATGTGCGTTTGCGTGTGCATGTGTGTGTGCGTGTGCGTGTGTGTGTGCATGTGCATGTGCGTGTGTGTGTATGTGTGCATGTGCGTGTGTGTGTGGGTTAGCGTGGGTGTGTGCATGTGTGTGTGAGTGCACGTGTGCATGTGTGTGTGCCTGTGCGTGTGCATGTTCGTGTGCGTGTGCGTGTGTGTGTGCATATGCGTATGCATGTGGATGTGGGTGTGCATACATATATGCGTGCATGTGCGTATACCTTTGCCTTTTCCTATGCCTGTGCTTGTGCTTGTGCGTGTGCGTGTGTGTGTGCGTGTGCATGTGGGTGTGCATGCATATGTGCGTGCGTGTGCGTGTGCATTTGCATGTCCATGTGCCTGTGCCTTTTCCTGTGCCTATGCTTGTGTGTGTGCATCTGCGTGTGCGTCTGCATGTGTGTGCGCTTGTGCGTGTGAGTTTCCTTTTTTGTGCGTGTGCGTGTGTGTGTGCGTGTCCGTGTGCGTGAGCTTGTGCATTTGCATGTGTGCTTTTGTGTCCGTGTCCTGCGTTTGTGTGTGCATGTGTGTGTGTGCATGTGTGTTAGGTGCATGTGTGTGTGTCCGTGTGCGTGTGTGTGTGTGTGAGCGTGTGCATGTGCGTGTGCGTGTTCGTGTGCTTGTGTGTGTGCATGTGAGTGTATGTGTGTTCTTTTTTGTGCAGTGTGTGTGTTGCGTTGTGTTGCGTAGGTGCGTGTGCATGTGTTTGTGTGTTCGTGTGTGTGTGTGTGTACATGTGTTTTTGTGGGTCCATGTGTGTGTGTGCATGCATATGTGCGTGTGCATGTGGGTGTGCATGTGCATGTGCATGTGCGTGTGCGTGTGCGTGTTCGTGTTCATGTGTATGTGCATGTGTGTGCGCGTGTGCACGTGAGCGTGCGTGTGTGTTTTCGTGTGCGTGTGTGTGCGCTTGTGCGTGTGCATGTGCT
>CM034148.1:466184918-466189918 GCA_019776745.2 Taxus chinensis
ACGTGTTTGTGTGTGTTTGTGTATTCGCGTAAGTGTGTGGGTGGGCGTGCATGTGTCCATGTCCGTCTGCATGTTCGTGTGTGTGTGTGTGTGTGTGTGGGTGCATGTTTGTGAGGGTGTGCATGCGTATGTGTGTGTGCTGCGTGAGCATGTGTGCTTGTGCGTGTGAGTATGCATGTGTGCTTTTGTGTGTGGTGTGTCCTTATGTGTGTTGGGTTGTGTTTGTGTGGGTGCGTGTTTGTGTGTGTTTGTGTGTTTGTGTGTGTGTGTGGGTGCATGTGTGTGTGGGTGTGCATGCATATGTGCGTGTGTGTTTGTGGGTGCATGTGTGTGTGGGTGTGCATGCATATGTACGTGTGCATGTGCGTGTGTGTGTGCTACATGAGCATGTGTGCTTGTACGTGTGAGTGTGTGTGTGTGCTTTTGTGTGTGGTGTGTCCTTATGTGTGTTGGGTTTTGTTTGCGTGGGTGCGTGTTTGTGCGTGTTTGTGTGATCGTGTGTGTCTGGGTGCATGTTTGTGTGGGTGTGCATGCATATGTGCATGTGCGTGTGCGTGTGTTTTTGTGGGTGTGCATGCATGTGTGTGTGCGTGTGCATCTGCGTGTGAGTGTGTGTGTGTGTGTGTGCACGTGACCGTGCTTGTGCGTTTCTGTGTGCGTGTGCATGTGCTTTTGTGTCTCTGTGTGTGTGTTCTTTTTGTGTGCGTGTGTGTTTGTGTGCTTGTGTGGGTGCCTGTGTGTGCATGTGGGTGCGTGTGTATGGGTGGGCGTGCATGTGTCTGTGTCCGTCTGCATATTTGTGTGTGTGTGTGTATGCGTGTGCGTGTGCATGTGTGTGTGCATGTTCGTGTGCATGTGCGTGTGCATGTGCATGTGCGTGTGAGTGTGCGTGTGCGTGTGCATGTGCGTGGGTGTGCATATGTGAGTGTTTGATTTTGTGTGCGCCTGCTTCCTTATGTGTTTGTTTGTGTGTGTGTGGGTTCGTGTGTGGATGTGTGTGTGTGCGAGTGTGTCTGTGTGTGTGCACATGTGAATGTGCCTGTACGTTGGCATGTGCCTGTGTGTGTGTGCGTGCATGTGTCTGTGCGTGTGTGTGTGTGTGCGCATGTGCAGTTGGGTGCGTGTGTGTGTGTGTGCCTGTGCGTGTGTGTGCGTGTGCCTGTGCGCGCGCGCGCGCGTGTGTGTGTGCTTTTGTTTGCGCGTGTGTCCTTATGTGTGTTTTTGCGTGTGTGTGTGTGTGTGTGTGGGGGGGGGGGGGGGTGTGGGTGTGGGTGTGGGTGTGTGTGTGTGTGTGTGTCTACTTATGTGTATGTGTGTGTGGGTGCGTATGTGTGTGGGAGTGTGTGCATATGTGCGTGTGTGTCTGCGGGCATCGGCGTGGGATTGCGCGTGTACGTGTGTGTGTGCGTGTGTACGTGTGCAGGTGCGTGTGCATGTACGTGTGCATGTGAATGTGCGTGTGCATGTACGTGTGTGTGTGTGTGCATGTACTTGTGCATGTGTGCGTGTGAGTGTGTGTGTGTGCGTGTGCATGTGCATTTGTGTTTGTGTGCGTGTGCACATGAGTGTGTGTGTGCGTTTTCATGTGCGTGTGCGTGCACTTGTGCATGTGTGTGTGTGTGTGCGTGTGTGCTTTTGTGTGTGTGTGTATCATTACATGTGTGTTTGATGGTGCATGTGTGTGTGTGCGCGTGCGTGTGTGCGTTTTTGTGTGTGTTTGCGTGTTTACGTGTGTGTGGGTGGGCGTGCATGTGTCCATGTCCGTCTGCATGTTCGCGCGCGCGCGTGTGTGGGTGCATGTTTGTGTGGGTGTGCATGCATATGTGCATGTGCATGTGTGCTTGTGCGTGTGAGTATGCATGTGTGCTTTTGTGTGTGGTGTGTCCTTATGTGTGTTGGGTTGTGTTTGCGTTGGTGCGTGTTTGTGTGTTCGTGTGTGTGTGTAGGTGCATGTTTGTGTGGGTGTGCATGCATATGTGCGTGTGTGTTTGTGGGTGCATGTGTGTGTGGGTGTGCATGCATATGTACATGTGCATGTGTGTGTGTGTGTGTTATGTGAGCATGTGTGCTTGTGTGTGTGAGTGTGCGTGTGTTCTTTTGTGTGTGGTGTGTCCTTATGTGTGTTGGGTTGTGTTTGCATGGGTACGCGTTTGTGCGTGTTTGTGTGTTCGTGTGTGTGTGGGTGCATGTTTGTGTGGGTGTGCATGCATATGTGCGTGTGCGTGTGCGTGTGTGTTTGTGGGTGCTTGTGTGTGTGGGTGTGGGTGCTTGTGTGTACGTGTGCATGTGCGTGCGCGCGTGTGTATGTGTATTTGTGTGTGTGCGTGTGCACATGACCTTGCATGTGCGTTTTTGTGTACGTGTGCGTGTGCTTTTGTGTCTGTGTGCGTGTGTTCTTTTGTGTGTGTGTGTGTCCTTACGTGTGTGTTTGTGTGCTTGTGTGGGTGCCTGTGTGTACGTGTGGTTGCGTGTGTATGGGTGTGTGTGCATGTGTCCGTATCCATCTGCATATTCGTGTGTGTGTGTGTGCGTGCGTGTGCGTGTGTGTGCATGTTCGTGTGCGTGTTAATGTACGTGGGTGTGTGTGTGGGTGTGCATATGTGGGTGTTTGCTTTTGTGTGCGCCTGCTTCCTTATGTGTGTGTTTGTGTGTGTGTGTCGGTTCATGTGTGTATGTGTGTGTGTGAGCGTGTCTGTGTGTGTGTACATGTGAATGTGCGTGTGTGTTGACATGTGCCTGTGTGTGCATGTGTGTGTGTGTGTGTGTGTGTGTGTGTGTGTGTGTGCGCGCGCGCATGTGTAGGTGGGTGCGTGTGTGTGTGTGCATGTGCGTGTGTGTGTGTGTGTGTGCGCCTGCTTCCTTATGTGTGTGTTTGTGTGTGTGTGTGGGTTCGTGTGTGTATGTGTGTGTGCGAGCGTGTCTATGTGTGTGTACATGTGAATGTCCGTGTGCGTTGACGTGTGCCTGTGTGTGTGTGTGTGCATGTGTCTATGCGTGTGTGTGTGTGTGCGCGCGCATGTGTAGGTGGGTGCGTGCGTGTGTGTGTGTGTGTGCATGTGCGTGTGTGTGTGTGTGTGCGTGTGCATGTGATTTTGTTTGCGTGTGTGTCCTTGTGTGTGTGTGTGTGTGTGTGTGTGTGTGTGTGTGTGTGTGTGTGTGTGTGTGTGTGTGTGTTTGTGTGTGTGTGTGTGTGTGAGTGGGTGTGTGTGTGTGTGTGGGTGTGGGTGTGTGTGTGTGTGAGTGAGTGAGTGTGTGGGTGTTAATGCATATGTGCGTGTGCGTGTGCGTGTTCGTGTGTGTGTGTGCGTGTGCGTGTTCGTGTGTGTGTGGGTGTGCGTGTGCTTGTGCGTGTGCGTGGGCGTGGGCGTGGGCGTGCAAGTGTGCTTTTGTCTGTGCATGCTTCCTTATGTGTGTGTTTGTGTGTGTGTGCGTGGGCGTGTGCGTGTGCGTGTGTGTGCATGTGCGCGTGGGTGGGTGTTTGTGTGGGTGTGCATGCATGTGTGTGTGTGCGTGTGTGCTTTTGTGTGCGCTTGTGTCCTTCTGTGCATTTGTGCATGTGCTTTTGTGTGCACGTGTGTCCTTATGTGTGTGTGTGTGCTTTTATTTGCACGTGTGTAGTTATGTGCATGTTCATGTGTGTTTTTTTACGTGTGTGTCCTTATGTGTGTGTTTTTGTGTGTGTGTGTGTGAGAGGGTGCGTCTGTGTGAGCGTGTGTGCATGCATACGTGAGTGTGCGTGTGCGCGTGCGTGTGTGCTTTTGTGTGTGCGTGTGTCCTTATGTGCTTGTGCGTGTGTGCTTTTGTGTGCGTGTATGTACTTATGTGTTTGTCTGCTTTGTGCATGTGCGTTGCGTGTGCGTGTGCGTGTGTGTGTGCGTGTGCGTGTGCGTGTCCGTGTGCATGTGCCTATGCGTGTGCCTGTGCATGTGAGCGTGCGCGTGCATTTCTGTGTGTGTGCGCGTGTGCGTGCGCTTGTGTGTTTGCATGTCCTTTTGTGTGCGTGTGCGTGTGCGTGTGCTTGTGCGTGATCTTGTGCATTTGTGTGTGCGTGTATCCTTACGTGTGTGTTTGTATGTTTGTGTGGGTGTGTGTGTGTCAGTGTGGGTGCGTGTGTGTGTGGGTGCATGTGCATGTGTCTGTGTCCGTGTGCGTGTTCATGTGCGTGTGCGCGTACTTGTGCATGTGTGTGTCCGTGTGCGTGTGCGTGTGCGTGTGCGTGTGCGTGTGCGTGTGCGTGTGCCTATGCATGGGTGTGCATATGTGGGTGTGTGCTTTTGTGTGCACGTCCATCATTACGTGTGTGTTTGTCGTTTTGTGTGGGTATGTTTGTGTGTGTGTGCGTGCATGTGTGTCGATGTGCGTGCACGTGTGAGTGTGGATGTGCGTGTTCATGTACGTGTTCGTGTGCGTGTGCGTGCGTGTGCGTGTGCGTGTGCATGTGTGTGTGCCTGCGCGTGTGCGTGTGCGGTCGCGTGTGCATGTGCATGTGCATGTGCGTGTGCGTGTGCATGTGCGTGTGCGTGTGCGTGTGCGTGTGCAGTCGTGTATGCGTGCACGTGTGAGTGTGTGTGGGCATGTGCATGTGCGTGTGTGTGTGCATACACATGCGCGTGCGCGCGTGCGTGTGCGTGTGCTTGTTCGTGTGTGTGTTTGTGTGTTTACGTGTGCCTGTGCCTGTGCGTGTGTGTTTGTGTGTGTGTGTTCGTGTGCGTCCTTATGTGCGTGTGCGTTTGTGCTTTTATGTGTACATGTGTCCTTATGTATGTGTTTGTGTGTGTGTGTGTGGGTGCGTGTGTGTATGGGTGTGCATGTGCATGTGTGTGTGTGTGCATATGTGTGTGCGTGTGTGTGTATACGTGGGTGTATGGATGTGCATGTGCGTGTGTATGTGTGTGTGCGTGTGGGCATGCGTAAACATTTGTGTGTAAATGTGTGTGTGTGCGCGTGTGTGTGTGCATGTGTGTGTGTGTGTATGTGTGCGTGTGCGTGTGCATGTGCAT
>CM034148.1:466197418-466217418 GCA_019776745.2 Taxus chinensis
TGTGTTCGTGCATGTGTCTGTGCGTGTGTGTTCGTGCGCAGGTGCGTGCGTGTCCCTGTGTGTGTGTGTGCGTGCATGTGCGTATGCGTGTGCGTGTGCGTGTGCGTGTGCATGTGCATGTGCATGTGCATCTGTGCATGTGCGTTGCATATGTGCATTGTTGTTCATGTTTGTGTGTCGGCGTTGTGTGCTTTTGTTCGCAAGGCGTGGTGTCCTTAGGTGTGTGTGTGTCGGTGATGTGTGTGTGTGGTGTGTGTGTGTGTGAGTGTGTGGTGTGGTGTGAGGGTTGTTATGCATATATCGTTGGCTTGTGCGGTGCGTTTGCTTGTTCGTTGGTGCCTGTTTCATGTGTGTGTGGTTGCCATGTGTGCATTTTCGTGTGTGTGGTGGGGTGCGTGTGCGTGTGCTTGTGGTGTGCTGGCATTTGGCATTGGCGTGGGTTTTGATGGTTCGGTTTTTGTGTGTATGGCGTGCTTCCTATGTGTTTTTTTGTTGGTGTGCGTGGGCGTTTGCAATGCGTGTGCGTGCAGTTGCGTTGTGGGTGGCGTGTTGTGTGGGTTGTGCATGCCATAATGTAGGTGTGTGCGTGTGTGCTTTTGTGTGTGCGTGTGGCCTTATGTGTGTGTGTGTCTGTGCTTTTGGGTGTGCGCGTAGGGCCGTATTGGGTGTTTTGTGCTTTTAAATTTGCATGTGTGTCCTTATGTCCATGTTCATTGGGTGGGGGGGGGAGTGTATGTCCCTTATGTGTGGGGGGTGTGTGGTTACGGTGCGTGTTTGTGGCATGTGGTTGCATTGTGTGTTGGGGTGGCCATGACATATTGAGGGGGCCATGGGGCGGTGTGCTTTTGTGTGTGGTGGGTGTCCGTATTTGCAGGGGCGTGTGTGCTGTTGTGTCCCCGTGTCTACTTATGTGGTGTGGTGGGGGTGCTGGGTGTGAGTGTGGGTGCGTGTTGTGTGGCATAGGTTTGCATGTGTGTGTTCGCGTGTGTGTGTTGGCATCGGCTGGGCGGTCGCGTGGTCCGTGTGTGTGTGTGAAGTGTGTGGTTTAGTGTGTGTTGAGTGTGCAAGGAGTGTGCGGTGCATGTACGTGTGCATGTGTGTGTGCGTGTTCTGTACGTGTGGCGTAGGAAGTGGCGGTGCGTGTGTTGCGTGGCATGTGTCTTGTCATGTGAGGATGCCAAGGTGTGTTTTTTTTTGTGGGTGTGGTCTTTGGTGCGTTGGGTTGTGTTCTTGGGTGCGTTGTTTGTGTGTTCGTGTTGTGTGTGTAGTTGCATGTTGTGTGGTGGGTGTGCATGCTATGTGCGTGGTGGTGTATTGTGGGTGCATGTGGTTGTTGGGTTTTCCAGACATGTATGTGTGCGTGTGCGTGTGCGTGGCTACGTGAGCATGTGTTGCTTGTGCGTGTGACGTGTGCATGTGTGCTTTTGTGTGTTTTTGTTTCCTATATTGTGGTGTGTTTGTGTTTGTGTGGTGCATTTTTTGTGCTGTTTGTGTGTTCGTGTGTGTGTGTGGTGCATTCTTGGTGTGTGTTTGCATTCATATTCGTGTTGCTGTGCATGTGGCACTGACCGGTGCTTGTCTTTTTTCTGTTGTGCGTGTGCTTTTATTGTTTGTGTGCTGGTGTGTGTATGCTGTTGGTGTGCGCATGTGTCCTTACGTTGTGTTTGTTTGCTTGTGGTGGATGCCTGAGTGTGGTGTGGTTGCGTGGGTATGGGTGGGCGGCATTGTCCATGTCCATCTGCATATCGTGTGGTGTTGTGTGTGCGCGCGTGTACGGTGGTGTTGGTTCATGTGTGTGTGCATGTTCGTGGCGTGTGCGTGTGTGTGGTTGTGCATATGTGGGTGTTTTCTGTTTACTTTGTGTGTCCTGCTTCCCTTTTGTGTGTGTTTTTTTGTGTGTGGGTGGTGCGGGGTGTATGTGTGTGTGCGAGCTTGTCTTTGGGTGCACATGGTGAATGTGGCGTGTGCATTGGCGGTGCCTGTGTGGTTTGAGTGTGTTGTGTGTGCGTGCAGGATGGGGGTGTGTGGTGTGTGTGCCTGTGAGTTGTGTGCATGTGCGTGTACTGTGGCTATGTATGTTGCTTTTGTTTTGCGCGTGTGTCCTTATGTGTGGGTTTGTGTTGGTTTGTGTGTGTGTGTGTGTGTTGGGTTGTTTGTGTTTGTTGTGTGTGTGTGTGTGTGTGTGTGTTGTGTGTGTGTTTTTTGTGATGTGGTTTGGTGTTAATGGCATTGTGCGTATCGCCGTGTGCTTGTTCGGCGTTGTGTGTGTGGGGTCCATGTTCGTGTGTGTGTTTTGTGCGTGTGTTTCTGCAGTGTTTGCGTGTGTGGGGCGTGTGGTGTGCATGTTGTCTTTTTGGTGTGCGAGCTTCCTTATTGTGGGCTTTCTTCTTCTGCGTGTGTCGTGGGTTGTGCATGCAATGGCGGTGGGGTGTGTGTTGTGTGGGTGTGCATGCTTAACTGTTTTTGTGCTGTGGTGTCCTTGTTTTGTGGGGGGTGTGTGTCCCTTCGATCATGTGTGTGTGTGTGCTTTTGTGTGCCGTGTGTCCTTGATGTGTGTGTGTGGGTCTTTTATTTTGCACGGGTGTCCTTTATGTGCGTGTTCCTGTGGTGTTTTTGTGGTGCGTGTGGTGTCCTTTGTGTTGTTTTGTGTTGTTGTGTGTGTGTTTGCCTGGTGAGTGTGGGTGCATGGGTGTGCGTCTTGTGTGGTGTTGTGCATGCACGTGAGTGTTTGGTGTGCGTGTCCTTATTGCTTCCATTGGTGCTTTTGTTCTCGTGTCTACTATATGTGTATGTGTGGGTCGTGTTTGTGCATTTTTTGTGCATGGTCTTGGGTGTGCCATAAAACAACAATAGGTGCGTGTGCCTTGTGCGTCGTGTTGTAATGGTCATCGGCGTGGGCGTGGGCGTGTACGTGTGTGTGTGACGTGCATGTACAGCAGCGTGTTGCGTTTGTGCCTGTCCGTGTGCGGGCGGGTGGCCGTGTTGCGATGGATGTGTGCGTTGTGTATTTGTTATACGTGTGTGTCGTCGTGTGCGTGTGGCATTTGTGTGGTCATGTGGTCACTTTTGTTGTGTCCCTTGCGTCCTTTATGTATGTGTTTGTGGCGGAGGAGTGTGTGGGTGTGGTGCGTTTTCTCTTTGGTGTGTGTGTAGTGCGTGTGTCGTTTGCTGTGGTTGTGTGCTTGTTGCGGTGCGTGTGCCGTGTGCATGTGCATGTCCGTGTGCATGTAAGTGTGCTTGTGCTGGCGTGTGAGTGTGCTTGTGCGTGTGCGTGTGCGTACGGTGTCTTGCGCCGTGGTGCTTTAGTGGTGCGTGTGCTTGTGTGTGTGAGTGGCATTTATATTTGTGAGTGTGTACGTGTTAGTGGGACGTGTGTGAGTGCGCGGGTGTGTTCGTGCCCGTTGTGCATGTGTTGTTGCATGTGCGTGGCATGTACTTTTGTGGCATATGGTGTGTGTGGCGTGTGCGTGGTGTGTGTGCGCGCATTGTGCATGTGCGTGTTGTGTCGTGTGCATTTCTGTGTGCGTGTTATCGTACAGGTGCGTGGTGCGTGTGCATGTCGCGTGTGTGTGTGCATATGCATGTGGCGTGTGCGTTTGCGTGGCATTTGTGTGTTATGCGTTGGTGCATTGCGTGTTCGTAATGCGTGTGCATCTGTGTATGTCTACGTGGTTGTGTTTACATGTCATGTGCATGTGTGTGTTGTGTGTGTGTGTGCATGTGAGCATGGCGTGTGCATTTCGTTTTGTGTTCTGTGCATACGCTTGTGATTTGGTGTGTCCTTTTGTTTGCGTGTGCAGGCGTGTGCGTGTGCATGTGCGTTTGCGTTGGCGTGTCAGGGTGGGGTGCGTGTGCGTGTGGCGGAGGGTTGGGTGGGGGGGGGGTGTTCGTGTGCGTGTGGCAATGTGCGTGTTCGTTGTGCTTTGCATGGTTGGCGTGTGCATGGGGGGTGGTACGTGTGCTTTTGCGTGGGCATGCCGGGTGGTGGGTGCCTATATGTGTTTGTGTTTGTGTGTGGTGTGTGTGTGTGTGTTTGTTTTGTGTGTTGTGTGGGGGGGTGGTAGTGTGTGTAGTGTGTGTGGAGTGTGCGTGTGTATATACGTTTGCATGTGGGGTTGACGTGTTCGGGTGGACATGGTATGTGGGTGAAGTGACCGTGTGTGTTGCGCGGCGGGTTGCGCGTTGCATGTGTGTGTGCATGTACTTGTGCATATGTGTGTGTTTCCGTGTGTGTGTGTGTGTGTGTGCGTGCGTGTGCGTGTGCGTATGTGTGCGTGTGCGTTTCTGTGTGTGTGTATGTACATGTGCGTGTGCATGTGCGTATGCGTGTGTGTGTGCGTCTGCATGTTGCATGTGCGTGTTGTGTGTGTATTTTTGCTGTGCGTGTGCTATGGTGTGTGCTGTGTGTACGTCTACTGGTGTGTTTGCAATGTGCGTGTGCGTGTGTGTGTGCGTGTGCATTTTTGTGTGTGTGTGCGTGTGCATGTGCTTGTGCGTTTGCGCGTCCTTTTGTGTGCATTTGCGTGTGCTTGTGCTTGTGCGTGTGCTTGTGTCATTTGGTGTCTTTGGTGGACATTTGTGGGCGTCTGTGATGCGTGCGCGTGGTGAGTGCGTGTGCTTGTGGGCATGTGCGTGTGCGTGATGCCGTGTGCTTGTCTGTTGTGTTGTGTGTTTTGCGTGTGCTGTGCATGTGCGTGTTTGTTTTTGCATTTGGTCTGTTCGTTTGCGTTCTTATGTGCATGCGTTGTGCTTTTGTGTGTAACGTGTGGTCCTTATTATGTATGTGTTTTGTGTGTTGTGTGGGATGGGTGTCATGCATTGTGTGTGTTGTGTGCGTGCTTGTGTGTGCCATATGTGTGCGTGTGTGTGTAGACGTTGGTGTGTGCAGTGGCAAGTGCAATTTTATGTGCCTGCCTGTGTGGCGTGTGGCGTGCGTGAACATTTTGGTGGTAATTGTGTGTGTGTTTGTGCTTGTGTGCATGTCATGTGCATATGCATGTATGTGCATTGTGCGTGTAGTGACATGTGCGTTGCTGTGCGTGTGCTGGCGGTGTGGTGTGGGTGTGCATGTGTGTGTGGCGGTGCATCTCGCGTCGCGTGTGCCTATTGCGTGTGCGTGTGCGTGTGCGTGTGCGTGTGCATGTACGTGTGCTTGTACGTGGGCATGCGCGTGTGCCTATGTGTGTGTGTTTGCATGTGCGTTTGTGTGTGCGTATACATGTGCATGTGTGTACGCGTGAGTGGACGGTGTGTGGCATGTGTGTGTGCGTGCCGCCTGGCATGGTGTTGTGTGTATGTGCGTTGCGTGTACGGTGGCAATGTGTGTGTGTGTGGTGTGCGTGTGTTTCATGTTCACATGAGCATGCATGTGCGTGCGCGTGTGCGTGTGCGTGTGCGCGCGCGCGTGTGTGTGTGTGTGTGCGCGCGCGTGTACATGTGCGTGTGCGTGTGTGTATGCGTGTGCATGTGTGTACGTCTGAGTGGTGTGTTTGTCAATGGTGCGAGGATGTGGGCGGGTTTTTCGTGTGTGTGTGCGTGTTCATGTGTGTGTGCATTTTCGTGTGTGTGTGCGTGTGCGTGCACTTGTGCGTTTGCGTGTCCTTTTGTGTGCGTTTGCGTGTGCTTGTGCTTGTGCGTGAGCTTGTGTGTTTGTGTGTGTGTGCATGTGCATATGCGGTCGTGTATGCGTGCGCGTGTGAGTGCACGTGGGCGTGTGCATGTGCGTGTGTGTGTTAAGCTACACATGCGCGTATCTCTTGCGTGTGTGTGTGTGTGTGCTTGTTCGTGTGTGTGTTTGTGTGTTTGCGTGTGCCTGTTCGTGTGCGTGTGCGTGTTTGTGTGCATGTGTGTGTTTGTTTGAGTCCTTATGTGCGTGTGAGTTTGTGCTTTTGTGTGTATGTTTTCCTTAGTAGTGTTGGTGTGTGTGTGTGATGGTGGTGCATGCCTATTGTGTGTGTGTCTGTGCATTGTGTTGTGGTGCCTATGCGTGTGCTGTGTGTGTATACGTGGGCGTGTGCATTTGGCATGTTGCGCAGCCTGTATGTGCATGTGACCTGTGCGCGTTGCGTGAACATTTGTGGTAAATGTGGTTTGTGGTCGTGTGTGGTTGTCATGTGCATATTCGTGTATGTGTGTCAGGTGCTTGTATGTGCCCTTGGAATTGCATGTCGTGTGCGATGCGTGGCGGGTTGCGTGTGCTGATGCATTGTGCGTGTGCGTGTGCGTGTGCATGTCCGTGGGCATGTGCATGATCGTATGCGGGTATATGCAGGTGTGTATGTGTGTGTCTGTGCGTGTGTTTTTGTATACATGTGCATGTGCATGTGCGTGTCCTTGTGTGTGTGTGCTTTTGTTTGCGGTGTGTCCTTATGTGTGCTGGGTTGTGTTTGCGTGGGTTGCTGTTTGTGTGGTGTTTTGTGTGTTCTGTGTGTGTGGGGTTGTACCATGCATATTGTTCGTGTGCGTGTGTGGGTGTGTGTTTGGGGGTGGCATGTTGTGTGTGGGTGTGCATACATATGTGGTGTGTCCATGTGCAGTGTGCGTAGTGTGGGGCATGTGTGTTTCCGTGTGCATAGTGCGTTTGCGTGTGAACATTAGCGTGTTTGGTGCGTTTCCGTGTGTGTGTGCGTGTGCTTGATGCAGTGTGCGTTTGCTTTGGTGTGCATGTAAGTGTGCATGTGTTGCTTTGGGTGTCTGTGTGTCCTTACATGTGTGTTTATCTGTTTGTGTGGGTGCATGTGTGTGCGTGTGTGTGTGGGTGGGCGTGCATGTGTTCGTTTGCGTGTGTGTGTGTGTGCGCCTGTGCATGCGCGTGTGTGCTTTTATGTGCAATTTGTGTCCGTAGGTGTGGTGGCTTGTGTGTGGGTTGGTGTGCTGTGTGTGTTGTTGTTGGGTGCATGTGCATGGCCTGCCTGTGCTGTGCCCTGCCCTTTGCGTGTGTCGTGCTTTGTGCATGTGTGTGTGTGTTAGCGTGTGCGTGTGTGGTGCGTTCGTGTGTGCGTGTGCAAGTGCTTTTGGGTGCTTGTGTGTTAATGGTGCTTGTGTGTGTGTGTGTGTGCGTGCACGTGTGTGCGTGCGTGCACGTTTGTGTGTGTGAGTGAGCATTTTCATGTTCCGGTGCGTATGCGTGTGCATATGTGTGTGTGTGTGCATGTGTGTGTGTTTTCGTGTGCGTGTGCTTGTGCATGTGCGTGTGCATGTGCTTGTGCATGTGCTTGTGTGTGTGGTGGGTGCAGCGTCATATTTTGGGTGTTGTCTTGTGTATGCGTGGTGAATGTGCGGGTGCTAGGGAGGGTGCTTGGGCGTTTGTGTGGTTGCGGGTGTGGGCGCGGTTGTGGCACGTGTTGCTGGTGTGCTTGTGGTGCCGTGCATGTGTGTGTGCATTTGCTTGTGGCCTGTGCATGTCGTTAGGTGTGGCGGTGTGCGTGTGCTGTTCGTGTGTGTGTGTGGGCGTGTCGTGTGTGAGTGCTGTCTTGTGTGTGTGCTGTTCATTATGTGGTGGTTTTCGGTGGTGTGTTGTTTGGGTGGTGTGGCGTGGTTGTGGGGTTTGTGCCTTGCAAATTGTACATGTGCTTGGGCGCATGTGTGTGTGGGTGTGTCCATCTTGCATGTGCTGTGCGGGTGCAATGGGTTTTTGTGTGTGCGTGTTTCATGTCTGTGCATTTGTGGTGCATGGGCGTGCGTATGTGCATGTGTACTTTTGTGTGCGTGTGCTTCCTTGTGTGTGTGTTTATGTGTGTGTGTGTGTGTGCGTGTGCGTGCGTGCGTGCGTGTGTGTGTGTGCGTGTGTGCTGCCGTGCTGTGATGTGTGTGTGCCTAGCGTGGTGCTGTGCATGTGTGTTGTGTGGGGCGTTGCATGTGTGGGCTTTTGTGTTTTGTGTGTGTCCTTATGTGTGTGTTCTGTGTGTGTGTGTTAGTGTGTTGTGTTCATGTATATGTGCGTGTGAGGTGTGCGTTTGGAGATTTTCGTAGTGGCGTTTACATTTTTGCGTGTTATGTGCATGTGGGTGTTCGTGTTTCGTTTTGCAGGTGCGTGGGCGGGGGTGTGATTTTATGTGTACCGGTGTCCCTTATGTGTGTTTTGGGTTGTGTGTGTGTTGTTTGTGTGCATGTTTGTGTGGGTGTGGTGTTGTGCATGTGCCGGTGGCCGGACCTGTTCCTGTGCCGACCTGTGCGTGTGCTGTGCCCTTGCTTGTCGTGCGTGTCCGATGAGCGTGTGCTGTGTGTGTGTGTGCATGTGCATGTGCGTGTGCATGTGGCATGTGTGTGTTGCGTGTGCTGTGCGTGTTCGTGTGTGTGTGTTGTGCTTTGCCATGTGTCGTTGCGTGTGTGTGGGCGTGCACATTGTGCCTGTGGTGGAGCAGTACTTGCCCCTATGCGTTGCGTTGCATGTTGTGCGTGTGCGTGTGCATGTGTGTGCGTGGGGTGTTGTGGCGTGCATGTGTACTGAGCGTGTGCGTGTGGCTGTGGTGTAGTGTGCATTGTGCATGTCCCCATGTTTTGCGTGTTTGATTTTGTGTGCACGTGTGTCCTTATGTGGAGTTTTTGTGTGTGTGTGGGTTCGTGCATGTGGTTGTGTGCATGTGCTTGTGCTATGGCAATGGAGTTTTCCATGTGTGTGTGTTTGTGTGTGCGGATGTGTGTGTATGCGTGTGCGTGTGCATCTTTTTTACATGTGTGTGTGTGTTTGCTTTGTGGTGTGTTCATGTGTGTGTTCTGGTTCAGATCCATGGGCATGTGCGTGTGCATGGTGTTTGCATGTCGTTGCGTGTGCGTGTGCGTGTGCGTGTGCGATGTGCGTGTGCATGATGCAGGTAGGTTGTCATATGTGTGTTCGTATACTTGTGTGGTGGTGCATTTCATGTGCGGTAGGGTTGCATGTGTGTGTGCGTGTACGTGTGCGGGTGCCTGTGTATTTTTGTGTGATTGTTATGTGTGTCATTATGTGTGGGTTTTTGTGTTTGGTGGGTACGTCTGTGTGGCGTGTGTGTGTGGGGTGTACGGGCCATGTGCGTGTGTATGTGCATGTGTTGTGGGTGTGTGTTCCTGCAGTGTGCATGTGCGTGTGTGTGTGTGTGTTCATGGGCATGTGCGGGCAATTTGCGTGTGCGTGTGCCATACGTATGTGCGTGTGGTAACTTTTGTGTGCGTCGTTCTTCCATACATGTTTGTTTGTTGTGGTGGGTTTGTGGGGGTGTGTGTGTGTGTGTGGCGCGGGCGCGCGTCTCTTGTGTGTGTGTTCGCACGTTTTGGCTTTTGTGGTTTTTTTGCATGTGAATGTGTTTGTGCATGGGCGTCGTCGTGTGCGTGTGCGTGTGCGTGTGCGTGTGCGTGTGCGTGTGGGTGTGGGGGTGCGTCTGCGTGTGCTTGTGTGTGTGTCTGTGCGTGCTCGCGCACGCGCGTGTTTGTGCGTGTGTGTACTTTTGTGTGTGCATGTGTCATTACGTGTGTGTTTGTGTGTTTGTGTGTTTGTGTGGGTATGTGTGTGTGTGTGTGTGTGTGGGGCTGTGCGTGTAATTGTACATGTGCGTGCGCATGTGTGTGTGTGTGTCCATGTGCGTGTGCGTGTGCGTGTGCATGTGTGTGTGTGTGTTCATGTGCGTGTGCATGTGCGTGTGCGTGGGCGTGCATATGTGCATGTGTACTTTTTTGTGCGCGTGCTTCCTTATGTGTGTGTTTATGTGTGTGCGTGGGTGCGTGTGTGTGCGTGCGTGTGAATGTGTGTGTGTATGAGTGTGTGCATGTGCATGCGCATGTGCATGTGCATGTGCATGTGTGTGTGCGTGTGCATGTGTGGGTGCTTTTGTGTTTGCATGTGTCCTTATGTGTGTGTCTCTGTGTATGTGTGATTGTGTGGGTGTGCATGTATATGTGCGTGTGAGTGTGCGTTTGCATGTTCGTGTGCGTTTACGTGTTCATGTGTGTGTGCATGTGTGTGTTCGTGTTCGTTTGCATGTGCGTGTGCGTGTGTGATTTTATGTGTGCATGTGTCCTTATGTGTGTTTGGGTGTGTGGGTGTGTGTGTGTGTTTGTGTGCATGTGTGTGTGGGTGTGTGTTTGCATGTGCTGGTGCATGTACCTGTGCTTGTGCCTATGCCTGTGCGTGTGCGTGTGCCTATGCTTGTGCGTGTGCGTGTCCGTGAGCGTGTGCGTGTGTGTGTGTGTGTGCATGTGCATCTGCGTGTGCATGTGCATGTGTGTGTGTGTGTGCGTGTGCGTGTGCGTGTTCGTGTGTGTGTGTGTGTGTTCTTGCATGTGTACGTGTGCGTGTGTGTGTGCGTGTGTGTGAGCATGTACGTGCACCTGTGCGTCTGCGTTTGCATGTGTGTGCATGTGCGTGTGCATGTGTGTGCGTTTGCATGTGCATGCACGTGTGTGTGTGCGTGTGCTTGTGTGTGTGAGTGTGCTTGTGCATATCTGTGTGCGTGTGTGATTTTGTGTGCACATGTGTCCTTATGTTTTGAGTTTTTGTGTGTGCGTGGGTGCGTGCATGTGTGTGTGTGCATGTGAATGTGCGTATGCATGGAAGTGTCCATGTGTGTGTGTTTGTGTGTGCGTATGTGTGTGTATGTGCGTGTGCGTCTGCATCTATTTTTACGTGTGGGTGTGTGTGCTTTGTGGTGCGTGCATGTGTGTGTTCGTGTTCATATCCATGTACGTGTGCGTGTGCGTGTGCATGTGCATGTAGGTGTGCATGTGTGTGTGCGTGTACGTGTGTGTGTGCATGTGCATGTGCGTGTAAGTATGCATGTGTGTGTGTGTACGTGTGCGTGTGCGTGTGTATTTTTGTGTGAGTGTGTGTGTGTCATTACGTGTGTGTTTGTGTGTTTGTGTGGGTACATATGTGTGCGTGTGTGTGGGGGTGTACGTGCACATGTGCGTGTGTGTGTGTTCCTGTGCATGTGCGTGTGTGTGTGTTCATGTGCATGTGCGTGTGCGTGTGCGTGGGCATACGTATGTGCGTGTGTACTTTTGTGTGCGCGTTCTTCCATACATGTGTGTTTGTGTGTGTGTGTGCGTGTGGGTGTGTGTGCGTGTGAATGTGCGTGTGCGTGTGCGTGTGGGGGTGCGTCTGCATGGGCTTGTGTGTGTGTCTGTGCGTGCTCGCGCACGCGCATGTGTGTGCGCGTGTGTGTGTGTGTGTTTGCATGTGCGTCTGCGTGTGTGTGAGCGTGTGCGTGCGTGCGTGCGTGCGTGCGTGTGTGTGTGTGTGTGTGTGTGTGTGTGTGTGTGTTCATGTGTGTGTTCGCGCATATGTGTGTGTGTGTGCAAGTGTGTATGTGCATGTGCGTGTGCATGTATGTGTGTGTGTGTGCACATGTGTGTGCGAGTGGGCATGTGCGTGTTCCTGTGCGTATGTGTGTGCATGTGTGTGCATGTGTGTGCGTTTGCATGTGCGTGTGTGTTCGCGTGTGCTTGTGCTTGTGCATGTGCATGTGCTTGTGCGTGTCTGTGTGCATGTGTTATTTTGTGTGCGCGTGTGTCCTTATGTTTTTGTTTGTGTGTGTGCATGGGTGTGTGTGTGTGTGCGTGTGCATAGGAGTGTCCGTGTGTGTGTGTGCATGTGTGTGTGTATGTGCGTGTGCGTGTGCGTGTGTGTGTGTTTACCTATGTGTGTGTGTACATGTGTGAGTGTGTGTGTGTGCGTGTGTGTGTGTGTATGTGCATGTGCGCGCGCGCGTGTGTGTGTGTGTGTTTACCTGTGTGCGTGTGTGTACATGTGTGCGTGTGTGTTCGTGTTGGTATGCGTGTGCGTGTGTGTGCGCATGTTTTTGTGCATGTCTGTGTGCGTGTGCATGTGCGTGTCTACTTTTGTGTGTGCACGTGTCATTACGTGTGTGTTTGTGTGTTTGTGTTTGTACGTGTGTGTGCGTGTCTATGCGTGTGTGTGTGGGTGTGTGTGCACATGTGTGTGTGCATCTATTTTTGTTCTTGTCCATGTGCGTGTGCGTGCGTGTGTGTGTGTTCATGTGCGTGTGTGTGTACGTGTGCTGCGTGTGTGTGTGTGTGCGTGTGCGTGTGCGTGTGCATGTGCATGTGTGTGTGCGTGTGCATGTGTGTGTGCTTTTGTGTTTGCGTGTGTCCTTATGTGTGTGTCTCTGTGCGTGTGTGATTGTGTGGGTGTGCATGTATATGTGCATGTGAGTGTGCGTTTGTGTGTTCGTGTGCGTGTGCATGTGTGTGTTCATGTTCGTTTGCGTGTGCGTGTGCGTGTGCGTGTGCTTGTGTGATTTTATGTGCGCATGTGTCCTTATGTGTGTTTGGGTGTGTGGGTGTGTGGGTGTGTGTGTGTGTTTGTGTGCATGTGTGTGTGGGTGTGTGTTTGGATGTGCCGGTGCCTGTACCTATGCCTGTGCCTATGCCTGTGTGTGTGCGTGTGCCTATGCTTGTGTGTGTGCGTGTGCGTGAGCGTGCGTGCGTGCGTGTGTGTGTGTGTGTGTGTGTGTGTGTGTGTGTGTGTGTGTGTGTGTGTGTGCATGTGCATCTGCGTGTGCATGTGTGTGTGCGTGTGCATGTGCGTGTTTGTGTGTGTGTGTGTGCTTGCATGTGGGCGTCTGCGTGTGTGTGTGTGTGTGTGTGTGTGTGTGAGCGTGTCCGTGCGCCTGTGCGTATGCATTTGCATGTGTGTGCGTGTGCGTGTGTATGTGTGTGCGTTTGCGTGTGCGTGCACATGTGCGTGTGCGTGTGCTTGTGTGTTTGAGTGTGCTTGTGCATGTCTGTGTGCGTGTGCGTGTGTGATTTTGTGTGCACGTATGTCCTTATGTTTTGAGGTTTTGTGTGTGCGTGGGTGCGTGTGTGTGTGTGTAAGTATGTCCTTCAGCTCTGATACCAAGATGTAACATTCCCATTTTCAGATACTAGAACAAGGAAAATTTTATTTTATTTCTTATACAAGGTTCTCTGTTATGAATTATATAATTCAAACACACGTTCAAGTTTTAATAATTGTTCTCTGTCCAATTAATGCAGTTTTGATCACACAATTTCCTTTTAAAACTAATGTTCTCTATTCACATATTTGCAATATGAACACACATTCAGTGCCATTCAATCATATAACAGATACCATATGCTGCTGTAAATGACTCGAAGAACTACTGACCTCCCACTTTATGGCTCAGAGTTTTAGCGATCTCTCATTTCATGACTCGGCGACTTACCGATCCTTCATGTTAATTCATGCATAGTATAATGAATATACAGGGTTCTTTTACTATTTCCGGTTATCAAAGTGATCCATTTAAGAAGCCTATCTGAATATCTGTTACTAATATTCATCTGACATCCTGCATCTTAAACTAGGTGATTAGGACAACGTAACCAGCTTGCGATACTTTGGCAAAAGATTTTCACATGCTTTGCATGATCATATTCCTAGATGTGATACACCCCAATGGAATACATACTTCACCTCACTTTTTCTGTTATCTAGAATGGTCTTTCCTGGTCTCTACCAGTCCTTCCATTTAAGGTCAAACTCTAACCCCAACTAGCAATATGAACGAGTATAGGAAGTTACTCATGGTAACTAAAGATACGCAGACATACGGTGTCATTCCTAGACAACTCTGTGTGTCTAGTTACCTTTAGTCCTCCGGAGTCACTCCGTATACGTGATCACATTCCAATCCCTAGTAAAGAACTTATTATCCAGCTTATGTAAACTTGGTGATTTAATTCGGGAGGGCATTGTAATATGTCAGCTATAACATTGTGTAGTCATGAAGGCCCCACCTTCACGAAGACACCATATTGTAGCTGGTGTATGTCAATGTCCTACGAAATCCTCTCATCAAAGGTACACATCCAACTCAATTGTGATTTGGTTATAATCTTAGTATTTAAGATCAACTTTCAGCAGCCATGCTGATCCTTTATCCTTGTTCTTGTTACAGTTGTATGTAGCTAAGAGAGACTTAATCCATCTTCTAGCTTAATACGCATCTCCTCCTTCATACCGAAGGGTTTCCTATTCACTTCTTGGTTCCTTTCTTAATCTTTGGACTAAGCAGTCCATTATCGATAACTTAATAAGTTTAACCTATTAAACTTAACCAAGTTTTCCACAACTGTAAACAAATTCAGAATTCCATCTTATTAGATGTTGTTTAAACGAGGTCTAATTCTAAATGAATTTATTCATTTATCCTCCTTAACCTTACTTAGTTAAGGTCTGTTAACAATAGATATGATTTCTTATATCTTTATTTTCTAAATTTAAACATTCGAGGCTATTAACGGAGTCCGAATACAAGGTTCGGCTGCCCCTAAGTTATTTGATATCCCTTAGTTTTCAAACTAATCCCAAATACCTTCCAATTAGGATTTCGTGTTTATCTAAATCTTTTTAATGTCAATTCAAAATTCATCTTAACCCAATTATAAACTAATTGCACATTTCAACGTAAAAGTTGCATTCAGGTAAAGAATAGATGTTATTTCCTTTTAAATTCATCCATTAACATTTGAATAATTCCAAGTCAAAGAATAATGTTATATTCTCAAACTTATTCAACAATATCAAACTGATACAGTTATTGAAAATATCACACTTTTACTTGTATTCATCCGTCAGATTTACAATCTGTACATTTGCCAGTCCAAACGACTGGACTTTGTTTATATCAAACAACATTACAACTCATAAAGATAGAAGAATGTAACTTCTTCCTTTCTCATTTCCTCATGGAGGAGTAATAGCTATCAATATAATCCATCTTCAGTTAATCAAAGAAGTATCGGAAAACAACCATGTCTTCATTTATACTCAAGTTTCATCTGCAAAATTACTTGCACGGGTCAGTTCATTGAACTGAGCATATTAAGCACTTGTCTTTAAAATGAGGTGCTTTTAATTAACTGTCTCAATAAAAGAACCTTGCTTTTATGAAAAATTAATATGAACATCATTCAAGAATTAAATACCAAAAATGATGAACGACATATCAACTCAATCATCTAATAACCCTCCTAATCAGACAAAGGATTACTGCCCTCTTTCCCAAATAATTATTACAAGAAGTAATTTCCTTCAACAGTTCCAGATTATAAACATTTGTAAGAACTAAAAACACAACTATGCAACTATTGTTCTAACGTAAATGCTATCAATTCCATTCTCTTACAATAGTTGTGAATTCAAAAGATAGATCTTAACTAAAATCTAAACCGAATTATTGTCCCTTCCTTCATACAGCTCATCTGATTTCAAGCAATCAAACGCTGAAGAGAACAAGCAAACAAAAATTAAATACCAATGCTTAACCCAAGCCGTATGAAATTCGTTCCATAACAATTATAGATTTCCAACTGTATGAGAGAAAAATGATCATTAATTCAAATTATCCATTCACACTCTCTTTCTTTTCCTCATAGCTGTACTAGAAGTTTTTAATCCAAACGTGATATCAATCAATGATAACAGTCCAAAGAGAAATAAATGAAAATAAATAATCGAATATAAGGGAGCAAGATCATATCACCTCTTCTTACTGTCTATCAAAATACCTCTTATTCAGAGCAGACATATTCCAATAGTATAATTCATTCAGAGTAGTATATTCAGTAATTGAAAACTACTATTACCTTTCCAAAAAGTTGACCAGAGTTCATTGCAACTGGGCTATAAACATTAGTACCAAAAGGACCTATAACGCAATCATTTCCTTTTAAACATTTCACTCTACAGACATTCGCGTCTTTATAACATTTAAGAGTGTACATCGACTACAACCAGTCACACTTTCATCCTAATAATGAGAGTTTTCACTTTCTAACAACAAAGAATAATTCCATTCATATTTTGTTCTTAATGAAAACGATGAAAGGTCCAAAATACTTAAAAGTATATATATTCTCATAACAATGCCTTTATCAATGCAAACCCGCATAGGGTAATAGATGCGCAAGCAAGGTACAATCAAACAATCTCAACAACAAGCCAAATCTCATTTGTTTCATTCATTTGCACAGAATACTAAGCCATGTTCGTTTTCATGATGACAGTTCAGACTAGAAGATCAAACCGCATCTAAAATGCACAATAAAATCCTCTTTCCCATTACCTTCAGATTTCAAAGCAGCAAAGAGAAAACATAATTCATTAATGATTCCAATAAGAAGAACAATCATTTTCTTTAAACACCTGAGAATACCTAAGTCGTGTTCATTCTTTTAAGGACAGTTCAACCAGACATATAAATCATCTCATCTTTTCATTTTCACAAGAATGCTCAGAACTCAGAAGTGATATTCATTTAGCTAATGTATTTATTAGCACAACCCAAAATGGTAATAAATCAAATACCCAACACTTCCGAAATGAACCACACAGCAAGGACAGTGTATTCAACTTAATCATTATGCAAAGAATGCTCAAGCCGCGTACAACAAAAGAAAATGACTCAACTCGAAATCATCTCAACGTAAAAACCAAATCAAATAAGAAAAACCCCCTTCATAAGAGTAGGGTTGTTTTAATGAGACTATTAAACAAAAGCAAGCGGTTTAAGGAGAGGGGCTTAACATGCCTGTTAATTTTTCTTGTGGCTCGAAGAAAACTGCACCCACTGGAGTTGTTTCTCTCCACAACTTCCTCGGCTAGGATTTCCAACCAGTCACTAACTTCCATAGGCTCAAGAATAGCCTTTGTTTTTCCAAAGAACAAAGATAATAATCAAAACACAGCTGGTTCAACAGAACCAGGGAGAAACAAAATGTAGATCAACTAAAATCCAAACGCACACAACAACAAACAATTTTCCTTTTTCCTCTATCCTCTTTCCAAGGCGAGCTGGTCGCTAAGTCCAAGATAATTAATGCATTGAATGCACTGCCTTTCCTCATTCCTCACGCCACTGCTGAATCGGGTTGGTGAGTTTCCAATTTTCAAATTTGCATATAAATTCCATTTAGTTTCTAAGCTAGTTGGATGCCTCCAACTTTTCTTTGTTCCCACCAAACTTGGCGCTGTACATGTAAGGGCTTCATTTACTATCCCATTAAATTTCCTACCTTCCCCCCTTATTCTTTCCATCCACATGGGTCTATGCGTCCCCTTCTTTAGGTTAGGATTAGTCTAGGATTTTAATAGTCCATATCTAGGTCATTCCCCTAGTTCATAGGTTAATGGAATTTATATCTGTTTTCTCCCTTATGAAATCTAAAATCCATAGAGGATAGTAGTTAGGGTATAAGATAAAACTTAGGGGTAGGTTAGGGTTTAATCCCCTAATATTTAATTAACTAGTTTCCATATCAAGTATTTTTGCCTGACAGTCATATTCAACATTAAGCAGGACATTTCATCCTAAGTTCCACATACCTGTGCCACTTACATCCAGGCCCTTATCATCTTACGCTGTCTAGCGTTACAACGATGTGTTGTTCGAGAATCGAACCTTTTTCATTGACATCTACGTACCAGATATTCATACCTGAAATCAGGTGCTGCAACATTTATATCAACCTTCAGTCTGGCTTAAAAGTAAATCGTCAAAGCGATCATAAGAAGCCCACATCATACCTTGGATCAATGGAATTGATTCAAGGTGTGCTGTCAATCAGCGAATAGAGTTCATCAAGCATACGACAAGTCTGTTGTCTCATTAGCAGTCACACAAGCAATAATAACTTTTGTCCCAAGTATCAAGTTATAGCAAACAAGGGTCCAAATTAGCAACACATTCCTCTAAGATCAAAAGATGTGTCTTAACATATTTATCTTCATTTCTACAGTTACAACATCATGAAAGGTAATTACCATGATAACTTACAAAAATCAAGGTGTTACATTCCTCCCTTCTTAAAGAATCATCATCCCGATGATCAAATCAACCAATTCAAGGAGTTTCTAGGACAAAATTCAGTTATTGTCCTTCCATTCAGAAGTTCATACCAAAACAGATTCACTCTTCAAAACAGTGTTTTAAGATAACTGTAAAATAGACCAATAATTGTCTAAATTTGGTAGAATTATCAGTTTTTCAAATTTCAATTTCGATCAAACAAGTATGGAAAAGTAGATATCATTTCTTCAAGATTTTCCCAAGTTGCACTTTCTTCATTAAACTGGTCCCACTAGACCTTACATTGATTCACTTTGTGATTTCTTAAGCACAACTGGCGAGTTCCCAACACTCGAATGGGCTTAACCATAATTATTCCTGGGTCTTGGACCTACAAGGAATTCCAATTCAGCACATGTGATAAATCTGTTACGTATTTTTTAAGCAAAGAAATATGAAAAACATCATGCATTTGTGATAAAGCAGGAGGTAATGCTAGACGATAAGCTATAGGGTTGATTATTTCAACAATTTCAAATGGTCCCACGTAACATGGCGATAACTTGGTAGCCTTCCCAAAATTTATTGAGCTCTTTTTCGGCTTAACCCGAAGAAAGACCTTCTCACCAAGTTTATAATTCCTATCAACCCGCTTTAAGTCTACATAACTCTTTTGCCGATTGGCAGCCTCCTTTAGATGTTGCCAAATCATTTTGATTTGTTGTTCCATTTCCTGTGAGGATTTCTGGCCCAATTACCTCTTTGTCCTCTACACTGTCCTAGCTAACAGGGGTTCTGCATTTTCTTCCATACAATGCTTCAAAGGGTGCCATTTTTAAAGAGGCGTGGTATGTATTATTGAAGGCAAATTCAACCAGTGGAAGGTATTCCTCGCATTTATACTGCTGGTCCATGCAATACATTCTTAACATGTCCTCTAAAACTTGATTGACTCTCTCGGTCCGTCCATCCGTCTCCGGATGATATGCAGAGCTGAAGTGTAATTTAGTTCCCAAGGCCACATTAAGCGTTTGCCAAAACCTTGATGTCATCCTTGGATCTCTGTCTGATATGATCAATTCGGGTATTCCATGCAATCTAAAAATTTCATGTACAAATCTTCTTGCTAACACTGGTGCATTGTCTTTCAATTTACCAGCAATGAAGTGTGCCACTTTGGTTAATTTGTCGACGACAACCAGGATGATATCATGCTTATTCCTTGACATAGGCAATCCTTGAACAAAATCCATCGTTATCACTTGCCCTTTGTACTGCGGAATACTGTGGGGATACAATAATCCAGTGGGATGCATATGTTCTGCCTTAACACGCTGACATTCCAAGCAGTGTGTTACAAATTCCACCACATCCTTTTTCATTCCCTTCCAGAAGTATTGCTTCTTAAGATCAGCAAGCATTTTCGTAATGCCAGGGTGTCCAGAAAAAGGTGAATTATGGAATTCAGTTAACAATTTCCTTCTTAAATCATTTGCCAAAGGTATATAGACCCGGTATTTTGAACCTCAAAATTCCTTCGCTATCAAAGTGAAATCCTTTATACCTCACATCCTTTGGATCTGCAGCAAGTGCTTTTTTAACTTGCTGGAAATAAGGATCTGATTCCAAGGCATCTTTCACCTCATCCTTAAACTGAGTTCTTAACGTTATAAGAGCAGAGATGTGCTTCCTTCGATTCAGAGCATCTGCCACTCTATTTTCCTTGCCTTTGATGTAGCTTATATCAAAATCATACTGAGAAAGAAATTCTAACCATCTTCACTGTCTTGCATTCAAATTTGGCTGAGTAAAAATATACTTCAACCCCAGATGGTCATTTTTTAACTCAAAAGGTTTGCCTAAAAGGTAATGCCTCCACATTTGAAGTGCATGTACAATGGCAGCGAGCTCTAGGTCATGTGGAGCATAATTTTTTTCATGTAACTTAAGCTTTCTACTTTCATAAGCTATGACATGGTCATTCTGTAACAGAATACCTCCAAGGCCTTCTCCCGATGCATCCGTTACAACCATAAAATTTCCATTTGGATCTGGTACAGTTAAAATAGGTGTTGAAGTTAACTGTTCCTTTAAATTTTTAAAGGCAGATTCACATTTGTCAGTCCAGACAAATTTCTTATCCTTCTTTTGAGGTGAAGTGATTGGGGCAACAATTTTTGAAAAATGCTTAACGAACTTTCTATAATATCCTGC
>CM034148.1:466227418-466274918 GCA_019776745.2 Taxus chinensis
CGTTTGTGAGTGTGGGTGCATTTGTGTTTGTGTGTGCATGCATGTGTGTGTGTGCGTGTGCGTGTGTGTTTGTGGGTGCATGTGTGTGTGGGTGTGCATTCATATGTGTGTGTGCGTGTGCGTGTGCTTGTGCATGTTCTTGTACGCGTGTGTGCGTGTGTGTGTGCGTGTGTGTTTGTGTGCATGTGCATGTGTGTGTGCACATGAGCGTGTGTGTGCGTTTCCGTGTGCGTGTGCATGTGCTTGTGCATGTGTGCTTTTGTGTGTGCGTTTGTCCTTACATGTGTGTTTGTCTATTTGTGTGGGTGCGTGTGTGTGTGGGTGGGCGTGCATGTGCCCGTTTGCGTGTGCATGTGTGTGTGTGTGTGTGCATGTGCATGTGCGTGCGCGTGTGTGCTTTTATGTGCAAGTGTGTCCTTATGTGTGTGTGGGGGTGTGTGTGTGTGCACGCGCGCATGTGTGTGTGCATGTGCCTGTGCCTGTGCATATGCCCTTGCCTGTTCTTGTGCGTGTGCATGTGTGTTAGCATGTGGGTGTGGGTGTGGGTGTGTGTGCGTGTGCATGTGCAGGTGGGTGCGTGTGTAAGTGTGCGTGTGCGTGCGTGTGTAAGTGTGCGTGTGCGTGCGTGTGCGTGTGCGTGTGCGTGTGCGTGTGTGTGTGCGTGTGCGTGTGTGTGTGCGCTTTTGTTTGCACGTGTGTCCTTATGTGTGTGTGTGTGTGTGTGTGTGTGTGTGTGTGTGTGTGTGTGTGTGTGTGTGTGTGGGTGTGGTGTGTGTGGTGGGTGTGTGTGTGGGTGTGGGTGTGGGTGTGTGTGTGTGTACGTGTGTGTGTGGGTGTTAATGCATGTGCGTGTGTGTGTGTGTGTGCGTGTGCGTGTGTGTGTGCGTGTGCGTGTTCGTGTGTGTGTGCGTGTGTGTGTTCATGTGTGTGTGGGTGTGCGTGTCTATGTGCTTGTGCGTGTGCGTGGGCGTGGGCGTGCATGTGTGCTTTTGTGTGTGCGTGCTTCCTTATGTGTGTGTTTGTGTGCGTGTGCATGGGCGTGTGCATGTGCGTGTGTGTGTGTGCGTGTGTGTGTGTGTGTGTGGGTGTGCATGCATATGTGTGTGTGCGTGTGCGCTTTTGTGTGTGCTTGTGTCCTTATGTGCATGTGTGTGTGTGTGCTTTTGTGTGCACGTGTGTCCTTATGTGCGTGTGTGTGTGCTTTTATTTGCACGTGTCCTTAAGTGTGTGTTCATGTGTGTTTTTGTGTGCGTGTGTGTGTTTGTGTGTGTGTGTGTGGGGGTGCGTGTGCGTGTGCATGTGGGTGCGTCTGTGTGTGTGGTGTGCATGCATACGTGTGTGTGCGTGTGTGCTTGTGTTGTGTGTGTATGTGTCCTTATGTGCTTGTGCGTGTGTGCTTCTATGTGCGCGTGTCTACTTATATGTGTGTGTGTGGGTGCATGTGTGTGCATTTCGGTGTGTGTGTATGTGGGTGTGCGTGTATATGTGCGTGTGCGTGTGCATGTCTGTGTATGGGCATCGGCATGGGCGTGCACGTGTACCTGTGTGTGTGCGAGCGTGTGCGGCTACGTGTGCGTGTGCATGTCCATGTGCGTGCGTGTGCGCATGTGCATGGATGTGTGCGTGTGCGTTTTCGTTTACGTGTGTGTGTGCGTGTGCGTGTGCATGTGTGTAACATCCCCATTTTAGTACATTAGAACAAGAATTTTTTTTTTTGATAGAAGCATTCTAGTTCTAAATACATAATTTAGAACTCTCAGATCATAACAATCATTCTTATAACAGATAACCATATGCAGCTGTGATGACTCGGAGTACCTCCGATCTATTCATATCATGACTCGGTGATCTACCGATCTATTCATGAGTATCAAAGAGTTGGCGTTTTTATTTTAACACATCCCTCTTACGGTTCTCTTCCCTAATCTGGGATTTAGAATGCTCTGTCCAAGGAACCTATCTGAATAATTGTTACCATTATTCATCGGCATCTCGTCCCTCAGACTAGGTGACATAGGACAACGCAATCAGCAGCTTGCGATACTTTGGCCAAAGATTTGAAACATACTGCTTATGTCTCGTATTCCTTGATGGCATACTCGTCAATCTGGAATATGTCCTTCACCCCATTCCTATGTTATGTAGAATGTCTTATACTGACTTCTGTCAGCCTCCCCTGTCCCAAGTTATTCACTCAGGAACGGATTAATAATATGACAATGATATAAGGATGTTCTCAAGAACTAGGGATACGCTGACATACTGGGTCAACCCTAGTTAACCCTGTGTGTCAAGGTACCCCGAGTCTCCAGGGCAGCCTCATATCATGACCACATTCCTAACCAGTCCTGGAGTAAAAACTTGTTCGAGTTTAAGGTGTAAATCTTAACGATCAATGCAAAGGGTGTCGCCATAAGTCACCTGCATTGTTGTATCTTCGAGAAGATCCTAATCTTCTCGAAGGTACAACCCTGCAGTTGACTTGTGCCATCAACCTTCAAATCCGCCTCGAAAAGATCTACTTAACTTTAAGGTGTTACTTACGTTGAGTTAAAGTTATACTTTAAGACGCTCCTTTTAGGGTAGTCTTTTCCCAACCCCTGGGTTCCTCACCTTAGAATTGCCTTTCTTATTAAGACCCATTTCACAAGAGAAGTTAATAAGATTTGGGGTTTCATTAAGGAGTTCTTTGTTACACAAAGATCTAAATCAACGAAATTGGGCAGTAGCCCTAAGTCTTCTCATAAGGTTGCTAACCATACCCTTATTAGGTTTATATCAGTTCTCAAAACTGAAATACATCTTACTTATTAGTATTAAGATATAGTGAATTAAAATCAAATTAAGGCATTGTCTTGACTTAGATCAAGATTAGGGAGTAATAATTTATTCAGCCCGTTCAGCTTCCTGTTGAGGTTTAATTTAACCTTAGCTTCTCGAAAGACAGTGATCTAAATTCCAATTTAGCTTTAGATAGAACATAACAGAACTACTAAACATTCACAAGTATTTAGTCACATAATCTTTGCAAAGCTTACTTAGAGAATCCCAAATGTCTCCAAGGTATACAATAATAATAATGCTCTTAAAATCATTTGAACCGAAGAAGTTCAATCCATCAAGATACGAATGCAAACACATAAGTAACAAATACCTCATTTCATTCATTTCTAAGCTAATCAAATACATTTTATGCATTCAACATATTTGATACAATACTCAACAGCAAAAGAACATCTTTCTTCAAGTAGTACATTTAGAGAATCAAATTGGAATTCATCATAAAACCAAATTAAACACTCTGAACATCATATCAGATCTGTGTGCCTTTACCACTTACGGTAACCATCTGCAAAAATTGTCAACACGGGTCAGTTCGGTGAACTGAGCATGATAAGCACTAATTCTTAAAACAATTGCAATCCACCAATTGTTCTCATTAAACAACCTGTTTAAATGAAATCATTTATTCAAATTCCAAACATAAATCAGGCTATTCATCTTATATGTTAGAGACTACGAACATATGAATACAACCATTCTAGAGACAGCAAAACTCCTACAAGAATGTTTCTAACAATTACTCAAAGGTAGTTTATAACATTCAACAAGCTCAACTGTCATAATTTCCTTTCAATCATACATTATTTTAATGGTATTGACAAGTATACCTATTTATACAGCAACATACATTTTATACCAGTCTCTCAGATACATAACACATTATTCTTGTTATCAGATAACCGTAGAGCACCTGCATAAGGATACTTGGAGAAACCACGATCTATTCATTCCATGACTCAGAGAGATCTCTTATTCACTAGACATCAACGTATAATTTACATCTCAGGAACAACTCTTGCGGTTTAAATCCTATTCCGGGATTCAAAATGCTCTGTCCAAGGAAGCTTGACTGAATAATTGTTACCATTATTTATCGGCATCTACTTAGGTGACATAGGACAACGTAATCAGCAGCTTGCGATACTTTTTGAAACATACTGCTTATGTCTCGTATTCCTTGATGGCACACTCGTCAATCTGGAATACGTCCTTCACCCCATTCCTATGTTATGTAGAATGTCTTATACTGACTTCTGTCAGCCTCCCCTGTCCCAAGTTATTCACTCAGGAACGGATTAATAATATGACAATGATATAAGGATGTTCTCAAGAACTAGGGATACACTGACATACTGGGTCAACCCTAGTTAACCCTGTGTGTCAAGGTACCCCAAGTCTCCAGGGCAGCCTCATATCATGACCACATTCCTAACCAGTCCTGGAGTAAAAACTTGTTCGAGTTTAAGGTGTAAATCTTAACGATCAATGCAAAGGGTGTCGCCATAAGTCACCTGCATTGTTGTATCTTCGAGAAGATCCTAATCTTATCGAAGGTACAACCCTGCAGTTGACTTGTGCCATCAACCTTCAAATCCGCCTCGAAAAGATCTACTTAACTTTAAGGTGTTACTTACGTTGAGTTAAAGTTATACTTTAAGACGCTCCTTTTAGGGTAGTCTTTTCCCAACCCCTGGGTTCCTCACCTTAGAATTGCCTTTCTTATTAAGACCCATTTCACAAGAGAAGTTAATAAGATTTGGGGTTTCATTAAGGAGTTCTTTGTTACACAAAGATCTAAATCAACGAAATTGGGCAGTAGCCCTAAGTCTTCTCATAAGGTTGCTAACCATACCCTTATTAGGTTTATATCAGTTCTCAAAACTAAAATACATCTTACTTATTAGTATTAAGATATAGTGAATTAAAATCAAATTAAGGCATTGTCTTGACTTAGATCAAGATTAGGGAGTAATAATTTATTCAGCCCGTTCAGCTTCCTGTTGAGGTTTAATTTAACCTTAGCTTCTCGAAAGACAGTGATCTAAATTCCAATTTAGCTTTAGATAGAACATAACAGAACTACTAAACATTCACAAGTATTTAGTCACATAATCTTTGCAAAGCTTACATAGAGAATCCCAAATGTCTCCAAGGTATACAATAATAATAATGCTCTTAAAATCATTTGAACCGAAGAAGTTCAATCCATCAAGATACGAATGCAAACACATAAGTAACAAATACCTCATTTCATTCATTTCTAAGCTAATCAAATACATTTTATGCATTCAGCATATTTGATACAATACTCAACAGCAAAAGAACATCTTTCTTCAAGTAGTACATTTAGAGAATCAAGTTGGAATTCATCATAAAACCAAATTAAACACTCTGAACATCATATCAGATCTATGTGCCTTTACCACTTACGGTAACCATCTGCAAAAATTGTCAACACGGGTCAGTTCGGTGAACTGAGCATGATAAGCACTAATTCTTAAAACAATTGCAATCCACCAATTGTTCTCATTAAACAACCTGTTTAAATGAAATCATTTATTCAAATTCCAAACATAAATCAGGCTATTCATCTTATATGTTAGAGACTACGAACAAATGAATACAACCATTCTAAAGACAGCAAAACTCCTACAAGAATGTTTCTAACAATTACTCAAAGGTAGTTTATAACATTCAACAAGCTCAACTGTCATAATTTCCTTTCAATCATACATTATTTTAATGGTATTGACGAGTATACCTACTTATACAGCAACACACATTTTATACCAGTCTCTCCATACAATACCACAGTCTATTCTTGTTATGCCCTTACCGTAGAGATCGCATAAGGATACAAGAAGAAAGCACATAAAGTTTCCAGACTAGGAGAGAGAGAGTATTTTCTTATTCCTCTTATTACACATCAACATATAATTTACATCTCAGGAGAAGGAAACAAAGTAAATCAGATTCCCATTTCAATCATGTTCTGGACTGTACCGACTCCTCTAGAATAACGCAATTACTTTTACACATGCGATTAAAATAGTCGAGATCACAAGAAGAAACTACAGTTTCATCTAAATTCGTTAATAAAAATCACCTGTAGCTATTAAGCATTACAAGAGCTCTCGCGACAAAGCAAAGAAAATAATCCAACCATGAAAGACTCAACAAATCTTTTCCATATCATTCATCAACATGAAAATACCCAACGCCATTGTAACATTCCCATTTTAAAACACCAGAACAAGGGAAAATTATTTTTTTATATATATAACGTTCTCTGTTATGAATTATAAAATTCAAACACACATTCAAGTTTTAATAATTGTTCTCTGCCCAAACAACACAGTTTGGATCATACAATTTCTTTTTAAAACGAATGTTCCCTGTTCACATATTTACAATATGGAACACACATTCAATGCCATTCAATCTTATAACAGATTCTATATGCTGCTGTAAATGACTCGATGAACTGCCGATCCTTCCATTTTCATGGCTCGGAGTTTCAACGATCCTTCATTTCATGACTCGGCAACAACCGATCCTTCATGTTTGTTTATGCATAGTATATTTTATATACTTGTTCTCATAACCTTCCCCGGTTATCGAAGTGATCCATTTAAGAAGCCTATCTGAATATCTGTTACTGATATTCATCTGACATCCTGCATCTTAAATTAAGTGATAAGGACAACGCAACCAGAAATTGCGATACTTTGGCCAAAGATTTTCACATGCTTTGCATGATCATATTCCTGAATGTGATACACATCTACAGAATACGTCCTTCACTTCACTTCACCTGTTATCTAGAATGGTCTTTCCTGGTTCCTACCAGTCCTCAACGTTTAAGTTCAGTTTTAAACTTTCAGTTCCAGTTAGTAATATGAATGGGTATAGGAAGGCACTCCTGGTAACTAAAGATACGCAGACATACAGTGTCGTTACCCCACGACTCCATGTGTCTGATTATCTTTAGTATTCCGGAGTCACTCCGTATACCAGATCATACCCTATCCCCACCCCAGCTAAGATCTACACATTCAGCCTATGTATTCTAAATGTTTTAATTCGGGAGGGCATTGCTATATGTCAGCTACAAAATTGTGTCGTCATGAAGACCCCGTCTTCGTGAAGACACCTTGCTGTAGCTGGCGTATGCCAATGTCCTGCAGAATCCACCCATCGAGAATACACATCCTGCTCAAGTGACTTAGCCATGAGTAAATAGTTAAAGCAATTTTCATCATCCACGATGATCCCTTGATCCTCGTTTCCGTTACAGTTGTATATAACTAAGAGGGACTAAATTGTCCATTAGTTTGCTATGTATCGTCTCCTTCGTATGGAAGGGCTACATTTCCTTACTTGGTTTATTTCTTAATCATTGGATTAAGCAGTCCGTACCAACGGACGTGATAAGTTTAACCTATTAAACTTAGCCAAGATTTTTCCAACTGCAACTAATTTCAGAATATTAACTTATTAGACGTCATCCAAACGAGGTCTAATCTTCGAGAAATGAATTCATTTGTTCCCCTTAACGTTATATAGTTAAGGATCATTAGTTATGGATATATTTATTCAATATCCTTTATTCTGAATTTTATCAAACGGGATCATTAATGGGGTTCGAAAACGAAGTTCGAATACTCCCAGTTTAAATTGATATTCCTTAGCTCCTAAGCTAATCCTGAATACCTTCTGATTATGAAATCATATTCTTCTTAATCCTTTTAATGTCAATTAAAAATTCATCTTTACCCAAGTATGAACTAATTGCATTGTTCAACTTAAAAGTTGTATTTAAGTAAGAATAGATATCAGTTTCAATTCAACATCCATCCAAGGATAATGAAACAATTCGAACTCAGGAAATAACATCATATTTCCAATTTAAACAACAATATCAACTGATACAAATATTGAAAATATCACACTTGTAACTGTATTCAATATTGTAAGTCATAATTTGTACATTTGCCAATCCAGCTGATTGGGTATAGTTTATACAAAGCATCCATACAACTCATGGTCAGAAGAATATATTTTCTTCTTTCACAATTCCTCAAAGAGGAATAAAAGCAACAGTTACAATATAATTTACATCTAATCAAGAGGCATCAGAAGACAGCCAAGTCTTCATTCTAATCAAATTCCATCTGCAAAATGAATTGCACGGGTCAGTTCAATGAACTGAGCACATTAAGCACTTATCCTTAAAATAAGATGCTTCAACAAATTGTTTCAATAAAAGAACCCTGCTTTTATGAAACAACAGCAAAACATCAATCTCGATAGGCACAAAAGAAAGATCAGCATAACCACTGAACTATCAAAAATATCATCACAATCAGCCAAGGGACTGCTGTCCCGTTTCCACATAATCAATGCAAATACCAATTTACAATATTTGTCAAGTTAGGAATACAAGTAGTTTGCTGCCTATATAGCATACAGTTATCCTTTCCACACCTTTCATTAATAACAAATGCAAAGGATGAAACTAACTGAATATAAATCCATTACTTTCCTTTCCGTTCATGAAGCATGTTAAATTTAAAGCATTCAAGTACAACAAGAAAGCGAACAGCAATGCATATAGTAGCTCCCATCTAAGCACTATAGAATTCGTCATTCACGAATTCCAGAATTCCAACTGAATGAAAGAAGAAAGATCGTTTTTCTAAAACATTCATTCATATCTCTATTTACTTCCACATGCCTATCCTAACAGTGGAATCCAAACGAAAATCAATTCAAGATAACAGTTCATAGTGAAACTTACAAAATCCACTCGGAATTCACCTTCCGGCAGCAAGAATAATTTCATTTATAAACAGCTTTTAAAATGAAATCAAGAAGAATTTATCAATCATATCCATATATCTTTTTGAATCAGACTCACACAAAGATCCGAAACAGATTAGTACAACATTAGGTACAATCAAGGTCAAACAATATAAGGCTACATACCATATATCTACCCTAATAAAAGAAACCATATTTCTTTCACTGTATGCTAAACAGACAGACAGTCCTTAAATCATGTAGTCAATGAATCACATGATTACTTAATTCTATGAACGTACCCCGTTCAAAGCATCATATTATTCATTACTGTTACCTACAGCAATTTGAATATTCACATTGACTATGAATTTCACCACGTCGGAACAGTAACAGAAAACGAATTCATTCCCTTTAATTTCACTATGAAACATCATTTTGTTCAAAACGAAATCAAACACCCAACCCGTGTTCATCTTAAACAAGACAGCTCATTATAAGGGTAACAGAACAGTTGTTCTTATCAAAAAAACAAACTCTCATAGCCTGTACCGTTCAATCCAATACCACAACAACTCATAATCAATTGCCAATGCCTATATAAAAGCAAACCCGAACCAGATGCTAATTGTATGAGCTCGGTACAGCTAGAGCAGACTCAGAAGACAAGTTAGATCCCAAATTTTTCCATTAATTCAAAATAGAAATCCAAGTCAAGTTTGCATTCACAAAACAGTTCCAAACAGAAGGGTAAACCTCAAATATAAGACGCAATGAAATCAGTTTTTTTTTTCTTTGCAGTAACAAGAAATTTAATCATTCTTTGCACAGAATACAATCAAGTTGTAATTGTATCAACAGTCCGTATAGGAAGACCAAACAACATTATAACACAAAGTGAAACCACCTTATTCTTTCAACAAGGAGAAATGAAATCCATAGATAACTTAAGAAGGAAAAACAGTTATCTATTTCCTATTTCACGAATACCCAACACGTATTCGTTTGGTTTCTACTCCTGCAAAGGTATAACAATGATAATATTGCTTAAACTTCCTTTAGTTCGAGCTCAAATACTCAGAGTAAACCCGAATGCCACTTCCATCCAAAATCCAAAACAGTACAAGAAGAAGGATCTACTTTCTTAAAGAAAATTTCAATAAGAACTACTTCATCAACTATTATTCCCTTCCTTCCAGTTCGTTAGCAACAAACGATTGTTCAATAGTGAAAACACCTCATAATAAGTGTACAGTCACAAGATTTTTACGATGAATTTCCCATTACTGTCAAACGTCCAGCACACAGGAAGATACATCATTCAAGAATTACAAGACAATAAAGCTCAGTAGTCAAAGACAATATTTCCTTATTGTATCCAACATGACAGCAAGATTCAATGAAACCCAATTCATAGAATATACATGGCTGTATCTCCACTTTTCTCTTTTTTGTTTACATGCAAGGACAGTTCTCAATATGACAACAAGAAAAGGTTACACTTAAAGAAACAATTTCACTATAAGGAGCGATTGCACAGCCTATTCCAACTTCGAACAACACGAACAACGAAAGGAATATCCATTTCAAACCATTATACAGTCAACAATCAATATTGTAAATCATTTCCAACATGATTCTAGCAAAAACAAATCAAGGCCGAGCAACCAGAAGTAAATCTTCTTATCATTTTCCAAAGAAAAGAAGCAAGAACCAACAAAATCCATTTCCAAATCACTCAACAGCAATCATGCAATCCCAACCCAAGAGCAGGGTTGTTTTAATGAAACATTTAATCAAAGCAAAGATTTCTAAAGAGAAGGGCTTAACATGCCTGAAACCTCTTTTCCAGAGCTCGAAGAAAACGTTGTTTGCCATGTTTTTCCTTCCACAATGACAGCACAAACTCTCCAACACTTCCTTCTTCGGGCTTAACAACAGCCTCCAAATCTCCACAAAAATGTCAAATGCCAAGAGCTGATTCGACCAAACCAGACCAAGAAACCAAATGCAGAGCAACTTCACAAAAGGCTCAAACCAACAAAAATGAAAATCAATTTTTCCTCATGCTGTTTCCAAGGCGAGCTAGTCATGAGGACCAAAAACCATTAATGCAATAAAGGCTTGGCCTTTTTCCTTATTTTCCACGCCACCGCCACTTGGGTTGGCGAGTTTTAAATTTCAAAATTTCCATGCAAACTGAATTTAGCCATAACTCCAAATAGATACCTCTATTTCCTACCTACCCCGCCAAAACTGGCGCCGTCCATGAAGGGACAATTCATTTAACTCCAATGAATGCCTCCTTCCCATCCTTATCCCTTTCTTCCCAAGGGTCTGCGTACCCCTTAGTTTAGGATTAGTTTAGGTTACATAACTCATTCGACCTAGATCTTAGTTCAACCTTAGGTTTTAGAACTTAGGTTTATTTTCCCTTTTTTTTTTTTTTTGTAATTTAAAAATCCACTTAGGATAGTAGTGTAGGATGTATGTTAGGCCTTAGGGTTAGTTTAGGTTTAACTCACACTAACCACTAACACTAACAACTTCCTTCCAGTCCCTTACTAACATTCACGTTAACGCAGAGCAGGACGTTCCGCCCTTCAGATTACATGCCAAGGCCACCCGTGTCTAGGCGTTTCTCGCCCCACGAGGTCCCAAATTCGACAGTACAGGGTTCAAAAATCGAACCCCTGTCGTTGGCATTTTCGTGCTAGCTATTCACACCTGTAATCAGGCACTGCACGCTCATAATAATCCTAGTCCAGTTCAAGTGTGAATTAACATAGAAAACACAAGAGGACCCCAGCATACTTGAATCAATAGAATTGATTCAGGGTATGCTGTCAATCAGCAATAAGAGCAAGCAAGTATACGACAATCTGTCGTCACATCAGTAAACACACAAGTACAATATTTGCTGTCCCATGCAATAAATCACAGTATGCAAGAATCCAAATTAGCAACACATTCTCTTAAGATCAAGACGTATCTTAACATGTTTGCTTTCATTCCAAGAGCTATAACAGTATGTAAAACATTTACCAAGTTAACATACAAAATCAGAGTGTTACATTCTTCCCTCCTTAAAGAATCATCGTCCCGATGATCAGATTAACAAGTCAAGGAGTTCCTAGGACAAAGTTCAGTTATTGTCCTTCCTTCATATGTTCATACCAAAAACAAATCCTCTCTTAAAAACAATGTTTTAAGACAACTGTACAGTAGACTAATAATTGTCTAAATTTGGTAGAATTTTCAGTTCTCTGAATTTCAAATTCAGTTAAAAAGGTGTGGAAAAGTAGATCTCATTTCTTCGAGATTCTCCCAAGTTGCACTTTCTTCGCTGAACTGGTCCCACTGGACCTTACATTGGTTCACTTCGCGATTTCTCAAGTACAACTGGCGAGTTCCCAACACTCGAATGGGCTTAACCACGATTATTCCTGGGTCTTGGACCTACAAGGAATTCCAATTTAGCACATGTGATAAATCTGTCATGTATTTCTTAAGCAAAGAAATATGAAAAACATCATGCATTTGAGACAAAGCAGGAGGTAATGCTAGACGATAAGCTACAGGGTTGATTATTTCAATAATTTCAAAAGGTCCCACGTAACGTGGCGACAACTTGGCAGCCTTGCCAAAAGTTATGGAGCTCTTTTTCGGCTTCACCCGAAGAAATACCTTCTCTCCAAGTTTATAATGCCTGTCAACCCGCTTCAAGTCTGCATAGCTCTTTTGCCTATTGGCAGCCTCCTTTAGATGTTCCCGAATCATTTTGATTTGCTGTTCCATTTCCATAAGGATTTCTGGCCCAATTACCTCTCTGTCCTCAACGCTGTCCCAGCTGACAGGGGTTCTGCATTTTCTTCCGTACAATGCTTCAAAGGGTGCCATTTTTAAAGAGGCATGATAGGTGTTATTGTAAGCAAATTCTACTAGCGGAAGGTATTCCTCCCATTTATACTGCTGGTCCATGCAATACATCCTTAGCATGTCCTCTAAAACTTGATTAACTCTCTCAGTCTGTCCATCCGTTTCTGGATGATATGCAGAACTGAAGTTTAATTTAGTTCCCAAGGCTGCATTAAGCGTTTGCCAAAACCTTGATGTCATCCTCGGATCTCTGTCCTATATGATTAATTCTTGTATTCCATGCAACCTGAAGATTTCATGCACGAATCTTCTTGCTAAAACTGGTGCATCGTCCTTCAAATTACCAGCAATGAAGTGTGCCACTTTGGTCAATTTGTCGACTACAACCAGGATAATGTCATGTTTATTTCTTGACATAGGCAATCCTTGAACGAAATCCATCATTATCACTTGCCACTTGTACTGCGGAATGCTGTGGGGATACAATAATCCAGAAGGGTGCATATGTTCTGCTTTAACACGCTGACATTCCAAGCAGTGTGTTACAAACTCTATCACATCCTTTTTCATTCCCTTCCAAAAATATTGCTGCTTAAGATCAGCAAGCATTTTTGTAATGCCAGGGTGCCCAGAAAAAGGTGAATTATGGAATTCAGTTAGCAATTTCCCTCTTAAGTCATTTGCCACAGGTACATATACCCTGTTTTCGAACCTCAGAACTCCTTCGTTATCAAAACAAAATCCCTTATACCTGTTGTCCTGCGGGTCTGCAGCAAGTGCTGATTTGACTTGCTGGAAATAAGGATTCGATTCCAAGGCATCTTTTACCTCATCCTTAAATTGAGTTCTTAACGTTATAAGAGCAGAGATATGCTTCCTTTGACTCAGAGCATCTGCTACTCTATTTTCCTTGCCGTTAATGTAGCTTATATCAAAATCATACTGAGACAGAAATTCTAACCATCTTCGTTGCCTTGCATTCAGATTTGGCTGAGTAAAAATATACTTCAGCCCCAAATGGTCTGTTTTTAATTCAAAGGGCTTGCCAAGGAGGTAATGCCTCCATATTTGAAGCGCATGTACAATGGCAGCGAGCTCAAGATCGTGTGGAGCATAGTTCTGTTCATGTAACTTAAGCTTTCTGCTTTCATAAGCGATAACATGGTTATTCTGTAATAGAATACCTCCAAGGCCTTCTCCTGAGGCGTCTGTTACAACCATAAAATCTCCATTTGGATCAGGTACAGTCAAAATAGGTGCTGTAGTTAACTGCTCCTTTAAATTTTTAAAGGCAGATTCACATTTGTCTGTCCAGACAAATTTCTTTTCTTTCTTTTGCAACGAAGTGATTGGGGCAGCAATTTTTGAAAAGTCCTTAACGAACTTTCTATAATATCCAGCCAAGCCCATGAAGCTCCTCACTTCATGCACATTCTTAGGCGCAGGCCACTCAGTTATAGCTATGATCTTTGAAGGGTCAACAGCTATCCCGTCTTTGCTTATAACGTGTCCCAAATAATGCACCTCTGCATCATAAAAGGAACATTTGGACAGTTTTCCATACAACTTCCTCTTTCTTAAGATTTCCAGCACTATCCTGAGATGTTCTTGGTGCTCTTCAACATTTTTAGAGTATATAAGAATGTCGTCTAAGAATACAAGCACAAACTTGTCTAAGTATTCTTGAAAAATGTTATTCATTAGATTCATGAAGGCGGCAGGTGCATTGGTCAGCCCAAAAGGCAACACCGTGAACTCATAATGCCCATACCTCGTTCTAAAATCTGTTTTATAAATATCTTCTTCTTTTATTCTCAGCTGATGGTACCCTGATCGCAGATCTATTTTTGAATAGACTGATGCTCCTCGCATCTGATCAAACAAATCATCGATCCTTGGAAGTGGGTATCGATTTTTAATGGTTTCCTTGTTCAGCATTCTGTAATCAATGCACAACCTCAAAGTGCCATCCTTTTTCTTTACGAAGATTACCGGTGCTCCCCAAGGTGAGACGCTCGGTCTGATCAGCCCCTTAGTCAGAAGTTCTTGTAACTGAGCCTTCAGTTCTACCAGCTCAATGGTAGTCATTCTATAAGGTGCCTTAGATATGGGTTCCGTTCCTGGTTTGATCTCTATAGCGAAGTCAAACCCACGTTTGGGCGGAAGACCCGGCAATTCCTCCAGAAACACATCATGGAAATCCCTCAACAATGGATATCTTTCCATGAAATCATTATCTTCCTCTTCATTTTCTGTCATTTTTACTGCATACAAAGTGCAGCCTCTATTTTTAGCCCTCTTAAGTTGTATAGCCGTCAGTTTCCTAACTGCAACTTCCCGTTTTACACCTTGAATGATTACTGCTTTCTGCAGGTCATCAAGGCAACTGATTTGTTTTTCATAACAGTCAACCCTTGCCTTATGTTCAGCTAACCAGTTAACTCCAATAATGATATCATATGATCTTAGAGGAGTGACATACAAGTCAACTTCGGTGGAGAAACCAGGCAGGTCAAGAATTGCCCCAAAAAGGCACATTTCGACTGTATGGATAGCATTATTCCCATAATGCACTGTCCATGTTTTATCCATTCTCGCAGCCTTTCTTTTTAATTTCATAGCAAGTTCAGCAGAAATAAAACATTCTGTAGCTCCAGTATCAAAAAGTACAACTACAGGTTTACTGAATAACTTACCCGTAACTTCTATGGGCGTCACTTGCTTTTCAGCTTGTTTGTTAGACACTGCAGCATGTATCCTATGCTACTGTCCGTGATCATCCTTCTTCAGAGGATAGTGATTCGCATAGTGGTCCTTTCCACAGTTGAAGCATCCTCCAGCTGGCCCTTTTCTAGGTTCAAATTTATTACCAGCCTTAAAGTTATCGTTCTGGCTTCCATAGGACTTTTGTCCAATGCCATTAACTTTTGGGAAGCTGTTCTGCACGCTATTTACAGGTCTGTTCATCACAGGTTTCTTGTTGTTATCAACAACAATTTTATTTTTCACACCAAACCTTTTCCAAGGTCCCCTTTTTGGTGCAAGAGACGAAGAAAGATTAGGAATCTTCTTCCTTATCTCTTCCCTGTGAGCAGATATTGCTCTCAATTTCTGTTCCTGTCTGATTGCCTTTTCGACAACTCCATCCATGGTGGTTGGGCCGTGGACATCCACTTCGCCACCAATGATGGGATTTAGTCCCATTATGAATTTTCGTATTCTGAACTTCTCGTCAGCTTGGTACTACGGCACATACTTAAGGAGTTTAGTAAATCCTTCCCAGTATTCCGTCACCGACAGCCTTCCTTGCGACCAGTTCTGAAATTCAGTCATTTTCCTATCAAAATAGAGTTGAGGCAGCCATCTTTGCCTAAAATAACCCTTAAATTGATCCCAAGTTATGTCTGATTCGACAATATTCAGCTCAACCTTACGGTTGTCCCACCAGGATGATGCTTCATGAGAAAGCTGATATGCTCCCCATATCGCTTTAGTCTCTTCGGAGAAGTTTCTTATTGCAAAGTATTTCTCCATTTCACTGAGCCAGTTCTCAGCTCCGTCCCCAAGAGTTGTTCCATCAAACTTTGGAGGACTTATTCTCTTTATATCATTTGTAAGTTCAGCTGCTAATCTTGCCTTTTTATTTTTAGGGGGATTAGGAGCAATTACATTATTATCATCAACACCCAGATTCCCTCTGTTGATGTTGTCCACAGGAGGCAGCTGATCATTTATTTCAGCTTCATTCCCCTCCTCTTCATTGCCCATTGACTGCTGTTCCAGTACAGTCAAACGATCCCTCGTATCAAGTAGGGCAGCAAGGATTTCATCCAGCTTTTGGGCAGTTACTGCTTCTCCACCCTGCAACGGGTTATTCGCAGCATTCCCTCTTGTCCTGACCATTTTCTGTTTAATAAGAAAATGTAAACTTTATTAATAATGTGGACTCATTAGGTCTAAGAGTTGCAACCTTCAGCTCTGATACCAAGATGTAACATCCCCATTTTAAAACACCAGAACAAGGGAAATTTTTTTTATATATATATAACGTTCTCTGTTATGAATTATAAAATTCAAACACACGTTCAAGTTTTAATAATTGTTCTCTTCCCAAACAACACAGTTTGGATCATACAATTTCTTTTTAAAACGAATGTTCCCTGTTCACATATTTACAATATGGAACACGCATTCAATGCCATTCAATCTTATAACAGATTCTATATGCTGTTGTAAATGACTCGATGAACTGCCGATCCTTCCATTTTCATGGCTCGGAGTTTCAACGATCCTTCATTTCATGACTCGGCAACAACCGATCCTTCATGTACATGCCTCGGCAACAACCGATCCTTCATGTTTGTTTATGCATAGTATATTTTATATACTTGTTCTCATAACCTTCCCCGGTTATCGAAGTGATCCATTTAAGAAGCCTATCTGAATATCTGTTACTGATATTCATCTAACATCCTGCATCTTAAATTAAGTGATAAGGACAACGCAACCAGCAATTGCGATACTTTGGCCAAAGATTTTCACATGCTTTGCATGATCATATTCCTGAATGTGATACAAATCTACAGAATACGTCCTTCACTTCACTTCACCTGTTATCTAGAATGGTCTTTCCTGGTTCCTACCAGTCCTCAACGTTTAAGTTCAGTTTTAAACTTTCAGTTCCAGTTAGTAATATGAACGGGTATAGGAAGGCACTCCTGGTAACTAAAGATACGCAGACATATGGTGTCGTTACCCCATGACTCCGTGTGTCTGATTATCTTTAGTATTTCAGAGTCACTCCGTATACCAGATCATACCCTATCCCCACCCCAGCTAAGATCTACACATTCAGCCTATGTATTCTAAATGTTTTAATTCGGGAGGGCATTGCTATATGTCAGCTACAACATTGTGTCGTCATGAAGACCCCGTCTTCATGAAGACACCTTGCTGTAGCTGGCGTATGCCAATGTCCTGCAGAATCCACCCATCGAGAATACACATCCTGCTCAAGTGACTTAGCCACGAGTAAATAGTTAAAGCAATTTTCATCTTCCACGCTGATCCCTTGATCCTCGTTTCCGTTGCAGTTGTATATAACAAAGAGGGACTAAACTGTCCATTAGTTTGCTATGTATCGTCTCCTTCGTATCGAAGGGCTACATTTCCTTACTTGGTTTATTTCTTAATCATTGGATTAAGCAGTCCGTACCAATGGACGTGATAAGTTTAACCTATTAAACTTAGCCAAGATTTTTCCAACTGCAACTAATTTCATAATATTAACTTATTAGACGTCATCCAAACGAGGTCTAATCTTCGAGAAATGAATTCATTTGTTCCCGTTAACGTTATATAGTTAAGGATCATTAGTTATGGATATATTTATTCTATATCCTTTATTCTGAATTTTATCAAACGGGATCATTAATGGGGTTCGAAAACGAAGTTCGAATACTCCCAATTTAAATTGATATTCCTTAGCTCCTAATCTAATCCTGAATACCTTCTGATTATGAAATCATATTCTTCTTAATCCTTTTAATGTCAATTAAAAATTCATCTTTACCCAAGTATGAACTAATTGCATTGTTCAACTTAAAAATTGTATTTAAGTAAGAATAGATATCAGTTTCAATTCAACATCCATCCAAGGACAATGAAACAATTCCAACTCAGGAAATAACATCATATTTCCAATTTAAACAACAATATCAACTGATACAAATATTGAAAATATCACACTTGTAAATGTATTCAATATTGTAAGTCATAATTTGTACATTTGCCAATCCAGCTGATTGGGTATAGTTTATACAAAGCATCCATACAACTCATGGTCAGAAGAATATATTTTCTTCTTTCACAATTCCTCAAAGAGGAATAAAAGCAACAGTTACAATATAATTTACACCTAATCAAGAGGCATCAGAAGACAGCCAAGTCTTCATTCTAATCAAATTCCATCTACAAAATGAATTGCACGGGTCAGTTCAATGAACTGAGCACATTAAGCACTTATCCTTAAAATAAGATGCTTCAACAAATTGTTTCAATAAAAGAACCCTGCTTTTATGAAACAACAGCAAAACATCAATCTCGATAGGCACAAAAGAAAGATCAGCATAACCACTGAACTATCAAAAATATCATCACAATCAGCCAAGGGACTGCTGTCCCGTTTCCACATAATCAATGCAAATATCAAGTTACAATATTTGTCAAGTTAGGAATACAAGTAGTTTGCTGCCTATATAGCATACAGTTATCCTTTCCACACCTTTCATTAATAACAAATGCAAAGGATGAAACTAACTGAATATAAATCCATTACTTTCCTTTTCGTTCATGAAGCATGTTAAATTTAAAGCATTCAAGTACAACAAGAAAGCGAACAGTAATGCATATAGTAGCTCCCATCCAAGCACTATAGAATTCATCATTCACGAATTCCAGAATTCCAACTGAATGAAAGAAGAAAGATCGTTTTTCTAAAACATTCATTCATATCTCTATTTACTTCCACATGCCTGTCCTAACAGTGGAATCCAAACGAAAATCAATTCAAGATAACAGTTCAGAGTGAAACTTACAAAATCCACTCGGAATTCACCTTCCGGCAGCAAGAATAATTTCATTTATAAACAGCTTTTAAAATGAAATCAAGAAGAATTTATCAATCATATCCATATATCTTTTTGAATCAGACTCACACAAAGATCCGAAACAGATTAGTACAACATTAGGTACAATCAAGGTCAAACAATATAAGGCTACATACCATATATCTACCCTAATAAAAGAAACCATATTTCTTTCACTGTATGCTAAACAGACAGACAGTCCTTAAATCATGTAGTCAATGAATCGCATGATTACTTAATTCTATGAACGTATCCCGTTCAAAGCATCATATTATTCATTACTGTTACCTACAGCAATTTGAATATTCACATTGACTATGAATTTCACCACGTCGGAACAGTAACAGAAAACGAATTCATTCCCTTTAATTTCACTATGAAACATCATTTTGTTCAAAATGAAATCAAACACCCAACCCGTGTTCATCTTAAACAAGACAGCTCATTATAAGGGTAACAGAATAGTTGTTCTTATCAAAAAAACAAACTCTCATAGCCTGTACCGTTCAATCCAATACCACAACAACTCATAATCAATTGCCAATGCCTATATAAAAGCAAACCCGAACCAGATGCTAATTGTATGAGCTCGGTACAGCCAGAGCAGACTCAGAAGACAAGTTAGATCCCAAATTTTTCCATTAATTCAAAACAGAAATCCAAGTCAAGTTTGCATTCACAAAACAGTTCCAAACAGAAGGGTAAACCTCAAATATAAGACGCAATGAAATCAGTTTTTTTTTTCTTTGCAGTAACAAGAAATTTAATCATTCTTTGCACATAATACAATCAAGTTGTAATTGTATCAATAGTCCGTATAGGAAGACCAAACAGCATTATAACATAAAGTGAAACCACCTTATTCTTTCAACAAGGAGAAACGAAATCCATAAATAACTTAAGAAGGAAAAACAGTTATCTATTTCCTATTTCACGAATACCCAACACGTATTCATTTGGTTTCTACTCCTGCAAAGGTATATCAATGATAATATTGCTTAAACTTCCTTTAGTTCGAGCTCAATTACTCAGAGTAAACCCGAATGCCACTTCCATCCAAAATCCAAAACAGTACAAGAAGAAGGATCTACTTTCTTAAAGAAAATTTCAATAAGAACTACTTCATCAACTATTATTCCCTTCCTTCCAGTTCGTTAGCAACAAATGATTGTTCAATAGTGAAAACACCTCATAATAAGTGTACAGTCACAAGATTTTTACGATGAATTTCCCATTACTGTCAAACATCCAGCACACAGGAAGATACATCATTCAAGAATTACAAGACAATAAAGCTCATCAGTCAAAGACAATATTTCCTTATTGTATCCAACATGACAGCAAGATTCAATGAAACCCAATTCATAGAATATACACGGCTGTATCTCCACTTTTCTCTTTTTTGTTTACATGCAAGGACAGTTCTCAATATGACAGCAAGAAAAGGTTACACTTAAAGAAACAATTTCACTATAAGGAGCGATTGCACAGCCTATTCCAACTTCGAACAACACGAACAACGAAAGGAATATCCATTTCAAACCATTATATAGTCAACAATCAATACTGTAAATCATTTCCAACATGATTCTAGCAAAAACAAATCAAGGCCGAGCAACCAGAAGTAAATCTTCTTATCATTTTCCAAAGAAAAGAAGCAAGAACCAACAAAATCCATTTCCAAATCACTCAACAGCAATCATGCAATCCCAACCCAAGAGCAGGGTTGTTTTAATGAAACATTTAATCAAAGCAAAGATTTTTAAAGAGAAGGGCTTAACATGCCTGAAACCTCTTTTCCAGAGCTCGAAGAAAATGTTGTTTGCCGTGTTTTTCCTTCCACAGTGATAGCACAAACTCTCCAACACTTCCTTCCTTCTTCAGGCTTAACAACAGCCTCCAAATCTCCATAAAAATGTCAAATGCCAAGAGCTGATTCGACCAAACTAGAGCAAGAAACGAAATGCAGAGCAACTTCACAAAAGGCTCGAACCAACAAAAATGAAAATCAATTTTTCCTCATGCTGTTTCCAAGGTGAGCTGGTCGCGAGGACCAAAAACCATTAATGCAATAAAGGCTTGGCCTTTTTCCTTATTTTCCATGCCACCGCCACTTGGGTTGGCGAGTTTTAAATTTCAAAATTTCCATGCAAACTGAATTTAGCCATAACTCCAAATAGATACCTCTATTTCCTACCTGCCCCGCCAAAACTGGCGCCATCCATGAAGGGACAGTTCATTTAACTCCAATGAATGCCTCCTTCCCATCCTTATCCCTTTCTTCCCAAGGGTCTGCGTACCCCTTAGTTTAGGATTAGTTTAGGTTACATAACTCATTCGACCTAGATCTGAGTTCAACCTTAGGTTTTAGAACTTAGGTTTATTTTCCCTTTTCTTTTTTTTTTGTAATTTAAAAATCCACTTAGGATAGTAGTGTAGGATGTATGTTAGGCCTTAGGGTTAGTTTAGGTTTAATTCACACTAACCACTAACACTAACAACTTCCTTCCAGCCCCTTACTAACATTCACGTTAACGCAGAGCAGGACGTTCCGCCCTTCAGATTACATGCCAAGGCCACCCGTGTCCAGGTGTTTCTCACCCCACGAGGTCCCAAATTCGACAGTACAGGGTTCAAAAATTGAACCCCTGTCGTTGGCATTTTCGTGCTAGCTATTCACACCTGTAATCAGGCGCTGCACGCTCATAATAATCCTAGTCCAGTTCAAGTGTGAATTAACATAGAAAACACAAGAGGACCCCAGCATACTTGAATCAATAGAATTGATTCAGGGTATGCTGTCAATCAGCAATAAGAGCAAGCAAGTATACGACAATCTGTCGTCACATCAGTAAACACACAAGTACAATATTTGCTGTCCCATGCAATAAATCACAGTATGCAAGAATCCAAATTAGCAACACATTCTCTTAAGATCAAGACGTATCTCAACATGTTTGCTTTCATTCCAATAGCTATAACAGTATGTAAAACATTTACCAAGTTAACATACAAAATCAGAGTGTTACAGCCATCGCCTGATATGGTACAGGTAAGAGCTTTTTGTTTTAGTCATACATGAGACAAGATAACATTAAGAACAAATAATGTTTCCATATGCAAATACAGTGACATTCACACTGAGTCGAAACACAAACATGCACAACTTCATTCAAATTAAACAAATCCCTACGATTATATAGCAAGGACTTATATTAGAAGCCGATTTCAAGAAGAATAATCACAACAAGGTCTTCACAGAAGCCGAATTCCATATTAATAATTTCCTCAAAGTTTCATCCGAAGTCGAGCTACTACGAAATACAACAGGGTCTCAAACAGAGTCAAGTTTGTAAATAAAACCCATCCTTTAATTCCACAGAAGCGAACTGAATATAACACAACAAGGTTAAGAAAGAGTCTGTACGATATGCATGCACAACGAGGACTTAATTCGAGAATCGAGCCAATTTGCAACATATCAAGGACTCCAACAGTGTCAAATACAACTAGTACTCACAACCAGGGCTTTGATTGAAGTCAAATTCATACGACAACAATTCAAGGACTCCATCACAGTCAAAACCAAAAAGTAAACACAACAAAGCTTCCACAAGAGTCGAAAACATACTATCCAATTCAAGGATTCCAACAGTATGCACAACAAAACTTTTACAGAAGTTGAAAACATAAGTTACGTTTCAAGGACTCCAATGGAGTCAATACCATAGAGTATTTTCAACTATACTTCTACAGAAGTCGAAAACATATGTTACGTTTCAAGGACTCCAACAGTAATCACAACCAAGTTTAGACAGAAGACGAAAACATACGAAACATTAAAAGGAATCCCACTGAGTCATTTTCGTATATAATCCCTGAAAACTTTCAACGGAGACTAACCCAAAATTGCAAACATAGTAAGGATTTCTACAACAGTCGCATTCAAGTAGAATAATCACGACAAGCATTTCAACCAGAAGAAACTTAAAGTATTCTTAGCAAGATTCAACAGAATTCAACAACAATAAAAGCACATCCGGTCTTCAATCAAAATGAAACCAAAAGGAAGAATAAATACAGTAAACATTCCAACAAAGTCTTCGAAAAACCCAAGATTCCTAATTCCAAAGGAAAAGAAGAACCAATGCATTGTTTCAAACCAACTGAACTGAAATCATCTGAACATAGTTGTTTTAATGAAAGCATTTGGAGTAAAGCAAGATTTTTAAAATTCAGGGCCTATCATGCCTGGTAATGTCGCTTAAAAATCCGAAGAAGACCTCTGAATGTGCTCGTGCCTTCTCTTCTTCTTCCACGATAGATTCAACAACAATAATTTGTTACCCTCATGTCTTATAAACTTTCCCCGACAGAGAAAAGAGATAGATATTCTCATAGTTTCCATGCAACACAAAGTAGACTAGTTCGAAGAACCAGTGATCAAACAGAGAGAAAACCGGAGCGTATGGAAAACCAAACAACCAACTAGTTTTCCATTTGTATGCCTTCCCAAGCAATCCGCGCTCGGGAACTGAAGTTCATCAATGACATTAACTCCAAGATTCCCGCCTATTTTCCATTGCCACCGACCGCTAAGGTTGGCGATTGACAAATGAAAACAAACGACCATTCCCAGATTTGGCGACTCTACCACGTCAGGTCTCAATAGCCATTTGAAATCTCTGCCAAATCCCTTATCCTTCATGCTTATCCACTTCATTTAATGCCATGGAAACCACAGCCCACGGCTCGCACCCCTTCATAGTTCCCCCTTCATCCATTATCATAAGTTAGGTTAGAAACATAGGTTAGATCTTACGGTAAGACATTAGTCTTACTTCCATAGAGCTTAGGTAGCTAACCTTAGGAGCATTAAACCTATAGTTTAGGGCTAGGTTAGTTTAACAATAATTCAACCCATAGGTTATAGTTTAGGTTAAGGTTATTAACCTTAATGAATCCATTCAAGGTCCCACAATTAGGTTCAATCAGTATTAGAACCAACAGGTATAACATTCCCGAAATGGATCCTATCCGGCATTGATAATAAGCTTGCAGTATACACAAAAATTTATTACCTGGCTTAAGGTCTAGGCCTTCCTGATATTACGATATCGGGAACCAATTCATTTAACACGATCATCCTGAGTTAGACTCCGGAATTTCTTATTCAACACATTCAGACCTTGCAACTTTCGTAAGGTATATAATTTTTGTTCATCCAGAATAAACTTAAAACATCTCTTGGATCAATGCAACTGATCCAAGGCTGAGTCATAAAGACGGATAAATCCACAATTCCTCCCGAAATCATATTGAACTCAGGTGCTAAAAATGAAATAAATAAAATATTCCAAGCATATCCTGACTCAGTCAAAGATCTTCAAGAGCAAAGAAGATACAATCCATATCAAGCATGACTTCACAATCAAAGGAACACATCCTTATACAGAAGAAATCATATATCAACACTTGAATGCTCAGGAGGAAGTAACAATAGTTCAGGGTGTTACATGCTTCACTCCTAAAAGATTCATCGTCCCGATGATTACATATTTGATTTACCTTCAGGTCAACCAATCTATTAGTTCACAATACAATAAGACTATTTCCAACTTGAATAGTTCCAGAAACCAATGTCACGATACATTTTATTCAGACTGAATAATGTTTTCCTCAATCTGGCTTTCATATAGATAGGAAAAAAAAAGATAAGTGCATAAAAATGTTTTGTCAACAGATTTCATTCTATTGAAAAATAAAAGGAAAAGCAATTTTCATCTCTTCCAGATTTTTCCAAGTTGCACTTTCTTCGTTAAACTGGTCCCACTGGACTTTACATTTCTGTATTTCACGATTTCTCAAATGCAATTGGTGAGTTTCCAGCACTCGCGTGGGTTTAACCATGATTATTCCTGGGTCTTGGACCTGCAAGGAATTCCAATTTAAAACATGTGACAAATCTGAAACATATTTCTTAAGCAAAGAAATATGGAAAACATCATGCATGCGAGACAAAGCAGGTGGTAATGCTAATCGGTAAGCTACAGGATTGATTATTTTGACAATTTCGAAAGGTCCCACATAACGAGGTGACAACTTGGCAGCCTTGCCAAAATTTATAGAACTCTTTCTGGGTTTAACACGAAGAAAAACCTTCTCACCAAGCTCAAACCTTCGATAAACCTTTTTAAGGTCAGCATAGCTCTTCTACCTATTTGTTGCTTCCTTTAATCATTCACGAATCAACTTTACTTGCTGTTCCATTTCAATGAGGATCTCTGGTCCAATTACCACTCTATCCTCAATACTATCCCAGCTAACAGGGGTTCTGCACTTCCTTCCATAAAGTACTTCAAAAGGTGCCATTTTAAGAGATGAGTGATAAGTGTTGTTGTATGCGAATTCAACTAGTGGAAGATACTCTTCCCATTTATACTGTTGATCCATGTAATACATTCGCAATATATCTTCCAACACTTGATTTACTCTCTCGGTTTGTCCATCCGTTTCCGGATGATATGCAGAACTGAAATTTAGTTTCGTTCCAAGAGCTGTATTAAGCATTTGCCAAAATCTTGATGTCATTCTAGGATCCCTGTCATATATAATCAATTCTGGTACACCATGTAACCTGAAAATTTCGTGCACGAATCTTTTGGCCAACACTGGTGAATCATCCTTTAGATTTCTAGCGATGAAATGAGCTACCTTAGTTTATCTACAATTACCAGGATAACATCATGTTTATTTCTGGACATAGGTAACCCTTGTACAAAGTCCATGCTTATTACTTGCCATTTGTACTGCGGTATGCTATGGGGATATAATAGTCCAGCAGGGTGCATGTGTTCTGCCTTAACCCGTTGACATTCCAGACAATGAGTCACAAAATCAATAACATCCTTTTTCATACCTTTCCAAAAGTATTGTTGTTTTATATTAGTGAGCATTTTTGTGATACCCGGGTGTCCAGAGAAGGGCGAATTATGAAATTCAACTAACAACTTCTTTCTCAAATCGTTCAGCATAGGTACGTATACCCTATTTTCATAACGTAAGATTCCTTCATTATCAAAATGAAAACCTTTATACCTTTCATCATTAGGTTCTATAGCAAGCACTGCTTTTACTTGCTGAAAGTATATATCAGATTCTGAGGCACTTTTTACCTCATCCTTAAACTGAGTTCTTAATGTTATAAGAGCAGAAATGTGCTTCCTACGACTTAGATCATCTGCTACCCTATTCTCTTTCCCTTTGATGTAGCTAATATCAAAATCATATTGAGATAAAAACTCTAACCACCTTCTCTGTCTGGCATTTAGATTAGGCTGAGTGAAAATATATTTCAGTCCCAAGTGATCAGTTTTCAACTCAAAAAGTTTCCCAAGTAAATAATGTCTCCAAACTTGAAGTGCATGAACAATGGCAGCAAGCTCCAAATCATGAGGAGCATAATTCAGCTCATGTAACTTAAGTTTTCTACTTTCATATGCTATGACTTGATCATTTTGTAACAAAACACCTCCAAGGCCTTCCCCAGAAGCATCCATTACAACAGTAAAGCTCCCATTAGGGTCTGGTACAGCTAATATAGGTGCGGAAGTCAACTGGCTTTTTAGACTTTTGAAAGCAGTTTCACACTTGTCATTCCAAATAAATTTCTTATCCTTCTTCTGCAATGAAGTTATCGGTGCAGCCATTTTAGAAAAATCCTTAACAAATTTTCTATAATAACCAGCAAGACCCATGAAGCTTCTTACTTCGTGCACATTCTTTGGTGCAGGCCACTCAGTTATTGCCACTATTTTTGAAGGATCTACAGAAATTCCTTCTTTACTAATGACATGGCCCAAATAGTGAACTTTTGTATCAAAGAAAGAACATTTGGATAACTTACCATATAACTTTATTTTTCTCAAAATTCCCAAAACTATCTTCAAATGCTCATTGTGCTCTTCAACACTTTTAGAATAAATGAGAATATTGTCCAAGAATACAAGTACAAACTTGTCCAAATATTCTTGAAAGATATTATTCATTAAGTTCATAAAAGTTACGGGTGCATTAGTTAATCCAAAGGGTAGAACCGTGAATTCATAATGTCCGTACCTTGTTCAGAAAGCTGTTTTATGAATATCTTCTTCTTTAATCCTTAATTGATGATAACCAGATCGAAGATCTATTTTGGAATAAACCGCTTCCCCACGCATCTGGTCAAATAGATCGTCGATCCTTGGAAGTGGGTATCTGTTCTTGATTGCTGCTTTGTTCAACATCCGATAATCGATAGACAGCCTAAGTGTTCCACCCTTCTTTTTCACAAATATTACTGGTGCTCCCTAAGGTGAAACACTTGGTCTAATCAAACCTTTAGACAAAAGTTCTTGCAATTGTGCCTTAAGCTCGACTAACTTTGTAGTAGTCATCTGATAAGGTGCTTTGGAAATAGGTTCCGTTCCTGGTTTGATTTCGATGGTGAAGTCAAATTCCCTCTTGGGTGGTAAACCTGGTAATTCCTCCGGAAAAACGTCTTTGAAACTTTGTAACAGAGGAAATCGTTTCATGGAATCACCATCTTCTTCTGAAAATTCAGATATCTTTACTACATAAAGGGTACATCCTTTGTTTTTAGCCTTTTTAAACTGCATAGCTGACAGTTTTCTAACTGAAATTTCCCGTTTCACATCTTGAATCTCTGCTGCTTTCAGCTGATCATCTAAACATTTTATATTCTTTTCATAGCAGTCTACTTTTGCTTTATGTTCAGCTAACCAATTGACACCGATGACAATGTCATACGATCCCAAAGGTGTAACATAGAGGTCAAATTTAGTGGAAAAGTTAGGTAAGTCAAGGACTGCCCCAAAAAGACACATACTCACTGTATGAACAGAATTATTACCGTACAATATAGTCCAAGATTTATCCTTTTTTCCAGCTTTTCTCTTAAGTTTAGAAGCAAGTTTACTAGAAATAAAACTTTCAGTAGCTCCTGTATAAAAAAGAATAGTGATAGGTATGCCAAATAACTTACCTGGAACTTCTATAGGTGTCACCTGCTTTTCAGCTTGCTTGTCTGCTACTGCAGCATGTATCTTATGCTACTGATTACGATCATCCTTCTTCAAAGGGCACTGATTTGTATAGTGGTCTTTGCCATAATTGTAGCAGCCTCCTATAGGTCCCTTTTTAGGCTAAAAATTTCCTCCAGCCTTGTAATTATCACGTTGTCCTCCATAGGGCTTCTGCCCATTGTTATAATTTTTGGCAAAACTATCCCTTACATTTCTAGCAGACTTATTCCCTATCATTTTCTTACTATATCCCCTGGAAACTTACTTCTGTTTCCAAAAATTTTCCATGGCCCCTTTTTGGGTGCAAGTGAATTTGAAGAAGGGTTTGCAATCTTCTTCCGCACTTCCTCTTTATGAGAAGAAATAGCCTTTAATTTTTGTTCTTGTCTTATGGCCTTTTCAACAACTCCTTCCATAGTGGTTGGACTGTGAACATCGACCTCTCCCCCTATCATGGGATTCAGTCCCATGATGAATTTCCATATTCTGAACTTCTAGTCAGTTTGATACTGCGGTACATACTTGAGGAGTTTTGTAAACCGCTCCCAGTATTCAGTTACCGTTAGCTTCCCTTGAGCTAAGTTCTGGAATTCTATCATTTTCTGATCATAGAAAAGTTGTGGTAGCCAACGTTGCCTAAAATAGCCCTTAAATTGATCCCAAGTAATATTGGTCTCATCAATATTTAGCTCAGCGTTACAGCTATCCCACCATGAAGATGCTTCATGGGAAAGCTGATAGGCTCCCCAAATAACTTTGGTTTCCTCTGAGAAGTTTCTTATTGCAAAGTACTCCATTTCGCTGATCCAGTTCTTAGCTCCATCTCCTAATGTGGTGCCATCATATTTAGGTGGGCTTATCCTTTTTATATCATTAGTGAGTTCTGCTGCCAACCTGGCCTTTTTGTTTTCTGGTTGGACAGGTGCATTTCCAGCATTATTATCAACACCCATATCGGGGTTGTCCTCAGGAGGTTGCTGATTGTTATTACCAGCTTCATCATCCTCCTCATTTCCCATTACTTTTTGTTCAAGTACAGCTAAACGATCTCTTGTGTCCAATAGGGCAGCAAGGATCTCATCAAGCTTTTGGGTTGTTTCCACCCCTCCTTCAGGTGGAGCATTATTCGTAACGTTCCCCCTTGTTCTAACCATTTTCTGTTACAAGAAAATTCAGATTTTTATCAGATTATGGACACAATAGGTCCAAGAGCTGCAACCTTCAGCTCTGATACCAAGATGTAACATCCCCATTTTAGTACATTAGAAGAAGATTTTTTTTTTTATATAAGCATTCTAGTTCTAAATACATAATTTAGAACTCTCAAATCACAACAATTATTCTTATAATAGATAACCATATATAGCTGTGATGACTCAGAGTACCTCCAATCTATTCATATCATGACTCGGTGATCTACCGATCTATTCATGAGTATCAAAGAGTTGGCATTTTTATTTTAACACATCCCTCTTGCAGTTCTCTTCCCTAATCTAGGATTTAGAATGATCTGTCCAAGGAACCTATCTGAATAACTGTTACCATTATTCATCGGCATCTCGTCCCTCAGACTAGGTGACATAGGACAATGAAATCAGCAGCTTGCGATACTTTGGCCAAAGATTTAAAACATATTGTTTATGTCTCGTATTCATTGACGTCATACTCATCAATCTGGAATACGTCCTTCACCCCATTCCTATGTTATGTAGAATGTCTTATACTGACTTCTGTCAGCCTCCCCTGTCCCAAGTTATTCACTCAGGAACGGATTAATTAATATGACAATGATATAAGGATGTTCTCAAGAACTAGGGATACGCTAACATACTGGGTCAACCCTAGTTAACCCTGTGTGTCAAGGTACCCTGAGTCTCCAGGGCAGCCTCATATCATGACCACATTCCTAACTAGTCCCGGAGTGAAAACTTGTTTGAGTTTAAGGTGTAAATCTTAACGATCAATGCAAAGGGTGTTGCCATAAGTAACTTACATTGTTGTATCTTTGAGAAGATCCTAATCTTATCGAAGGTACAACCCTGCAGTTGACTTGTGCCATCAACCTTCAAATCCGCCTCGAAAAGATCTACTTAACTTTAAGGTGTTACTTATGTTGAGTTAAAGTTATACTTTAAGACGCTCCTTTTAGGGTCGTCTTTTCCCAACCCCTGGGTTCCTCACATTAGAATTGCCTTTCTTATTAAGATCCATTTCACAAGAGAAGTTAATAAGATTTGGGGTTTCATTAAGCAGTTCTTTGTTACACAAATATCTAAATCAACAAAATTGGGTAGTAGCCCTAAGTCTTCTCATAAGGTTGCTAACCATACCCTTATTAGGTTTATATCAGTTCTCAAAACTGAAATACATCTTACTTATTAGTATTAAGATATAGTGAATTAAAATCAAATTAAGGCATTGTCTTGACTTAGATCAAGATTAGGGAGTAATAATTTATTCAGCCCATTCAACTTCCTATTGAGGTTTAATTTAACCTTATCTTCTCGAAAGACAGTGATCTAAATTCCAATTTAGCTTTAGATAGAACATAACAGAACTACTAAACATTCACAAGTATTCAGTCACATAATCTTTGCAAAGCTTACATAGAGAATCCCAAATGTCTCCAAGGTATACAATAATAACAATGCTCTTAAAATCATTTGAACTGAAGAAGTTCAATCCATCAAGATACGAATGCAAACACATAAGTAACAAATATCGCATTTCATTCATTTCTAAGCTATTCAAATACATTTTATGCATTCAGTATATTTGATACAATACTCAACAGCAAAAGAACATCTTTCTTCAAGTAGTACATTTAGAGAATCAAGTTGGAATCCATCATAAAACCAAATTAAACAATTTAAACATCATATAAGACCTGCGTGCCTTTACCACTTACGGTAACCATCTGCAAAAATTGTCAACACGGGTCATTTTGGTGAACTGAGCATGATAAGCACTAATTCTTAAAACAATTGCAATCCACCAATTGTTCTCATTAAACAACCTGTTTAAATGAAATCATTTATTCAAATTCCAAACATAAATTAGGCTATTCATCTTATATGTTAGAGACTAAGAACAAATGAATACAACCAATCTAAAGACAACAAAACTCCTACAAGAATGTTTCTAAAAATTACTCAAAGGTAGTTTATAACATTCAACAAGCTCAACTGTCATAATTTCCTTTCAATCATACATTATTTTAATGGTATTGACGAGTATACCTACTTATATAGCAACACACATTTTATACCAGTCTCTCCATACAATACCACAGTCTATTCTTGTTATGCCCTTACCGTAGAGATCGCATAAGGATACAAGAAGAAAGCACATAAAGTTTCCAGACTAGGAGAGAGAGAGTATTTTCTTATTCCTCTTATTACACATCAACATATAATTTACAGCTCAGGAGAAGGAAACAGAGTAAATCAGATTCCCATTTCAATCATGTTCTGGTCTGTACCAACTCCTCTAGAATAATGTAATTACTTTTACGCATGTGATTAAAACAGTCGAGATCACAAGAAGAAACTACAGTTTCATCTAAATTCATTAATAAAAATCACCTGTAGCTATTAAGCGTTACAAGAGCTCTCGCGACAAAGCAAAGAAAATAATCCAACCGTGAAAGACTCAACAAATCTTTTCCATATCATTCATCAACATGAAAATACCCAATGCCATTGCCTGACATGGTACAACTAAGAGCTCTTTGTTTCAGTCATACACGAGACAAGATAACATTAAGAACAAATAATATTTCCATATGCAAATACAGTGACATTCACACTGAGTTGAAACACAAACATGCACAGCTTCATTCAAGTTAAACAAATCCCTACGATTATACAAGGACTTATATTAGAATCTGATTTCAAGAAGAATAATCACAACAAGGTCTTCACAGAAGCCGAATTCCATATCAATAATTTCCTCAAAGTTTCATCCAAAGTCGAGCTACTACGAAATACAACAGGGTCTCAAACAGAGTCAAGTTTGTAAAGAAAACCCATCCTTTAATTCCACAGAAGCAAACTGAATATAACACAACAATGTTAAGAAAGAGTCTGTACGATATGCATGCACAGCGAGGACTTAATTTGAGAATCGAGCCAACTCGTAACATATCAAGGACTCCAACAGTGTCAAATACAACTAGTACTCACAACCAGGGCTTTGATTGAAGTCGAATTCATATGACAACAATTCAAGGACTCCAACAGAGTCAAAACCAAAAAGTAAACACAACAAAGCTTCCACAAGAGTCAAAAACATACTATCCAATTCAAGGATTCCAACAGTATGCACAACAAAACTTCTACAGAAGTTAAAAACATAAGTTATGTTTCAAGGACTCCAACGGAGTCAATACCATAGAGTATTTTCAACTATACTTCTACAGAAGTTGAAAACATATGTTACGTTTCAAGGACTCCAACAGTAATCACAACCAAGTTTAGACAGAAGAAAAAAACATACGAAACATTAAAAGGACTCCCACTGAGTCATTTTCGTATATAATCCCTAAAAACTTTCAACGGAGACTAACGCAAAATTACAAACACAATAAGGATTTCTACAATAGTCGTATTCAAGTAGAATAATCAAAACAAGCATTTCAACCAGAAGAAACTTAAAGTATTCTTAGCAAGATTCAACAGGATTCAACAACAAGAAAAGCACAGCCAGTCTTCAATCGAAATGAAACCAAAAGGAAGAATAAATACAGTAAACATTCCAACAAAGTCTTTGAAAAACCTGAGATTCCTAATTCCATAGGAAAAGAAGAACGAATACATTGCTTTAAACCAACTGAACTGAAATCACCTGAACAGAGTTGTTTTAATGAAAGAATTTGGAGTAAAGTAATATTTTTAAAAGTCAGGGCCTATCATGCCCGGTAATGTCACTTAAAAATCCGAAGAAGACCTCTGAATGTGCTCACGCCTTCTCTTCTTCTTCCACGATAGATTCAATAACAATAATTTGTTACCCTCATGTCTTATAAACTTTCCCTGACAGAGAAAAGAGCTAGATATTCTCATAGTTTCCATGCAACACAAAGTAGACTGGTTCGAAGAACCAGTGATCAAACAAAGAGAAAACCGGAGCATATGGAAAACCAAACAACCAACTAGTTTTCCATTTGCATGCCTTCCCAAGCAATCCGCGCTCGGGAACCAAAGTTCATCAATGACATTACCTCCAAGATTCCCGCCTATTTTCCATTTCCACCGACCGCCAAGGTTGGCGATTGACAAATGAAAACAAACGACCATTCCCAGATTTGGCAACTCTGCCACATCAGGTCTCAATAGCCGTTTGAAATCTCCACCAAATCCCTTATCCTTCATGCTTATCCACTTCATTTAATGCCATGGAAACAATCGCCCACGGCTCGCACCCCTTCATAGTTCCCCCTTCATCCATTATCATAAGTTAGGTTAGAAACATAGGTTAGATCTTACGGTAAGACATTAGTCTTACTTCCATAGAGCTTAGGTAGCTAACCTTAGGAGCATTAAACCTATAGTTTAGGGCTAGGTTAGTTTAACAATAATTCAACCCATAGGTTATAGTTTAGGTTAAGGTTATTAACCTTAACGAATCCATTCAAGGTCCCACAAGTAGGTTCGATAGGTATTAGAACCAACATGTATAACATTCCCGAAATGGATCCTATCCGGCATTGATAATAAGCTTGTAGTATACACCAGAATTTATTACCTGGCTTAAGGTCTAGGCCTTCCTGATATTACGATATCGGGAACCAATTCATTTAACACGATCAGCTTGAGTTAGACTCCAGAATTGCTTATTCAACACATTCAGACCTTGCAACTTTCGTAAGGTCTATAATTTTTGTTCATCTAGAATAAACTTAAAACATCTCTTGGATCAATGCAACTGATCCAAGGCTGAGTCATAAAGATGGATAAATCCACAATTCCTCCCGAAATCATATTGAACTCAGGTGCTAAAAATGAAAGAAATAAAAGAGTCCAAGCATATCCTGACTCAGTCAAAGATCTTCAAGAGCAAAGAAGATACAATCCATATCAAGCATGACTTCACAATCAAAGGAACACATCCTTATAATGAAGAAATCATATATCAACACTTGAATGCTCAGGAGGAAGTAACAATACTTCAGGGTGATACAATGTGTGTGTGCGTGTGTGCTTTTGTGTGCCTGTGTGTCCTTATATATGTATTTTTGCATGTGTGTGGGTGTGCGTGCGTATGTGCATGTGTGTGTGCGCGCGCGTGTGTGTGTGTGTGTACATTGTGTGTGAGCGTATGCATGTGCATGTGTGTGCATGTATGTGTGCTTGTGTGTGGGCATGTGCGTGTGAGTGTGTGTGTGCGTGTGCGTGTGCGTGTGCGTATGCGTGTGTGTGTGTGCGTGTGCGTGTGTGTGTGTTTGCATGTGTGTACGTGTGAGTGGACGCGTGTGTGTGTGTGTGTGCGTGCGCATGTGCATGTCTGTGTGCGTGTGTGTGTGTGTGATTACGTGTGCATGTGCGTTTGCGTGTGTGTGTGTGTGTGCGTGTGTGTGCATGTGCACGTCAGCATGCATATGTGTTTCTGTGTGCTTGTACGTGTGCGTGTGCATGTGCGTGTGCGTGTGCGTGTGTGTGTGCATGTGCATTTGCATGTGCGTGTGTGTGTGTGTGTGCGTGTGCATGTGCGTGTGCGTGTGCATGTTTGTATGTCTGAGTTGTGTGTGTGCGTGCGTGTGTGCGTGTGTCTATGCATGTGAGCATGCATGTGCATTTCCGTTTGTGTGTGTGTGTGTGCGCTTGTGCATTTGTGTTTCCTTTTGTGTGCGTGTGCGTGTGCGTGTGCTTGTGCATGAGCTTGTGCGTTTGTGTGTGTGATTTTGTGTGTGTGTGTATCCTTACGTGTGTGTTTGTATGTTTTTGTGGGTGCGTGTATGTGTGTGGGTGGGCGTGCATGTGTGCGTGTGTGTGTGCGTGTGTGTGCGTATGCGTGTGCGTGTGCATGTGCGTGTGCGTGTGCGTGTGCATGTGTATGTGTCTGTGCTTGTTCATGTTCCTGTGCTTGTGCATGGGTGTGCATATATGGGTGTGTGCTTTTGTGTGCACGTGCGTCATTACGTGTGTGTTTGTAGTTTTGTGTGGGTACTTCTGTGTGCGTGAGCGTGCGTTTGTCTGTCAGTGTGAATGCACGTGTGAGTGTGTATGTGCGTGTTCATGTTTGTGTGCGTGTGCGTGTGCGTGTGCGTGTGCGTGTGTGTGTGCGTGTGTGCACGTCTGTGTGCATGTGCGTGTGCATGTGCATGTGTGTGCGTGTGTGTGTGCATGTGCATGTGCGCGTGTGTGTGTGTGTGCATGTGTGTGTGCCTATGTGTGTGCGTGTGTGTGTGCGTGTGTGTGTGCGGTCGTGTATGCGTGCGTGTGTGAGTGCGCGTGGGCATGTGCATGTGCGTGTGTGTGTGCATACACATGCGTGCGCACTGTGCTGTGTGTGTGCTTATGCCTGTGTGCAGTGTGTGTGTGTGTGCGCGTGTGTGTGTGTGCTTGCGTGTGTGTGTTTGTGTGTTTGTGTGTGCGTGTGTGTGTTCATGTCCATCCTTATGTGCATGTGTGTTTGTGCTTTTGTGTGTATGTGTGTCCTTATGTATGTGTTTGTGTGTGTCTGTGGGTGCGTGTGTGTATGGGTGTGCATGCATATGTGTGTGTGTGTGTGTGTGTGTGTGTGTGTGTGTGCGTGTGTGTGTGTGCATATGGGTGTGCATATGTGTGTGTTCATGTGCGTCCCTATGTGCGTGTGCGTTTGTGCTTTTGTGTGTACATGTGTCCTTATGTATGTGTTTGTGTGTGCATGTGTGTATGGGTGTGCATGCATATGTGTGTGTGTGTGTATGTGTGTGTGTGTGTGTGCATGTGCGTGTGCATGTGTGTGTGTGTGGGCATGTGTGTGTGCATGTGCATGTGTATGTGCCTGTGCGTGTGGGCGTGTGTGAACATTTGTGTGTAAATGTGTGTGTGTGTGTGTGCATGTGCATGTGCGTGTGCGTGTGCATGTGCGTGTGCGTGTGTGTGTGTACATGTGCATGTGTATATGCGTGTGCGTGTGCGTGCGTGTGTGTGTGCGTGATGTGTGTCGTGTGTGTGTGCATATGCGCATGCATGTGTGTGTGTGTGTTTGCGTGTGTGTGTGTGTGTGTGTGTGTGTGTGTGTGCTTGTTTGTGTGTGTGTATGTGTGTGCGTGTGCGTGTGTGTTTGCGTGTGTCTGTTCATGTCCATCCTTATGTGCATGTGTGTTTGTGCTTTTGTGTGTATGTGTGCATGTATGTGTGTGTGTGTGTGTGCATGTGCGTGGGTGCGTGTGTGTGTGTATGTGTGTGTGTGTGCTTGTGCATGTGCATGTGCAGTGTGTGTGTGTGTCCATATGTGTAGTGTTCATGTGCGTTTGTGTGTGCGTTTGTGTGTGTACATGTGTCCTTATGTATGTGTTTGTGTGTGTCTGTGGGTGCATGTGTGTATGGGTGTGTGTATGGGTGTGCATGCATATGTGTGTGTGTGTGTATGTGTGCGTGCATGTGTGTGTGCATATGCGTGTGCATGTGTGTGTATACGTGGGCATGTGCATGTGCATGTGCATGTGTATGTGCCTGTGGGTGTGGGCGTGCGTGAACATTTGTGTGTAAATGTGTGTGTGTGTGTGCATGTGCATGTGCGTGTGCGTGTGCATGTGCGTGTGCGTGTGCGTGTGCGTGTGTATATGCGTGTGCATGTGCGCGGGTGTGTGCGTGATCGTCTCCGTGTATATGCATGTGTGTGTGTGTGCGTGTGCATGTGTATATGCGTGTGCGTATGCGTGGGCGTGTGCGTGATCGTTTGTGTGTATATGCATTGGTGTGTGTGCGTGTGCATGTGCGTGTGTGTTTGTGTGTGTGCGCTTGTGCATGTGCGTGTGAGTGTGCGTGTTTCCTTATGTGTGTTGGGTAGTGTTTGTGTTTGTGTGTGTTTGTGTGTTCGTGTGTGTGTGTGGTTGCATGTGTGTGTGGGTTTGCATGCATATGTGCGTGTGCATGTGCGTGTGTGTTTGTGGGTGCATGTGTGTGTGGGTGTGCATTCATATGTGCGTGTCCATGTGCGTGTGCGTATGCGTGTTCGTGTACGTGTGTGCGTGAGTGTTTGTTTGTTCCATGTGCATGTGCGTGTGCACATGAGCGTGTGTGTGCGTTTCTGTGTGCGTGTGCGTGTGCTTGTGCATGTGCGTTTACTTTTGTGTGCGTGTAAGTGTGCATGTGTGCTTTTGTGTGTGTGTGTTACCTTACATGTGTGTTTGTCTATTTGTGTGGGTGCGTGTGTGTGTCTGTGTGTGTGGGTGGGCGTGCATGTGTACGTTTGCATGTGCGTGTGTGTGTTCATGTGTGTGTGTGTGTGTGCATGTTCCTGTTCATGTGTATGTGCATGTGCATGTGCGTGCGCATGTGTGCTTTTTATGTGCAAGTGTGTCCTTACGTGTGTGTGGGAGTGTGTGTGTGGGTGTGTGTGTGTGGGTGTGTGTGTGTGTGTGTGTGTGCGCCCGTGCGCGCACATGTGTGTGTGCGTGTGCGTGTGTGCGTGTGGGTGTGGGTGTGGGTGTGGGTGTGGGTGTGGGTGTGTGTGTGTCTGTGTGAGTGTGTGTGGGGGTGTTGATGCATATGTGCGTGTGCGTGTGCGTGTTCGTGTGTGTGTGCGTGTGCGTGTTTGTGTGTGTGTGCGTGTGCGTGTTCATGTGTGTGTGGGTGTGCGTGTGTGTGTGCCTGTGCGTGTGCATGGGCGTGGGCATCGGTGTGCATGTGTGCTTTTTTTTGTGCGTGCTTCCTTATGTGTGTGTTTGTGTGCGTGTGCGTGGGCGTGTGCATGTGCGTGTGTGTGCGTGTGCGTGTCCGTGTGGGTGTGTGTGTGTGGGTGTGCATGCATGTGTGTGTGTGCGTGTGTGCTTTTGTGTGCGCTTGTGTCCTTCTGTGCATGTGTGTGTGTGCTTTTGTGTGCGCGTGTGTCCTTATGTGCGTGTGTGTGCTTTTATTTGCACGTGTGTCCTTATGTGCGTGTTCATGTGTGTTTTTGTGTGCGTGTCTGTGCTTGTGTGTGTGTGTGTGTGTGTGTGTGTGTGAGGGTGCATGTGTGTGCATGTGGGTGCGTCTGTGTGTGGGTGTGCATGCATACATGAGTGTGTGTGTGCGTGTGTGCTTTTGTGTGTGCATTTGTCCTTATGTGCTTGTGCGTGTGTGCTTTTGTGTGCACATGTTTACTTATATGTGTGTGTGTGTGGGTGCGTGTGTGTGCATTTCGGTTCATGTGTCTGTGGGTGTGCGTGCATATGTGCATGTGCATGTGTGTGTGTGTGTGTATGGGCATTGGCATGGGCGTGCACAGGTACGTGTGTGTGTGAGCGTGTGCGGCTGCATGTGCATGTGCATGTCTGTGTGCGTGTGTTTGCGCATGTGCGTGGATGTGTGCGTGTGCGTTTCCGTTTACGTGTGTGTGTGCGTGTGCGTGTCCGTGTGTGTGTGCATGTATGTGTGCGTGTGTCATTTTTTGTGCCTGTGTGTCCTTATGTACGTGTTTATGTGTGTGTGTGGGTGTGCATACATATGTGCGTTCGTGTGCGTGTGCGTGTGCATTATGTGTGTGGGTTCGTGTGTGTGCGTGTGCGTGTGCATGTGCATGTACGTGTGCTTGTGTATGGGCATATGCGTGTGCGTGTGTGTGTGCATGTTCGTATGCGTGTGCGTGTACATGTGTATGTGCGTGTGCGTGTGCATGTGCATCTGCATGTGTGTACGTGTGAGTGGACGTGTGTGTGTATGTGTGCACGTGTGCATGTCTGTGTGCGTGTGTGTGTGCGTGTACGTGTGCATGTGCGTTTACGTGTGCGTGTGTGTGTGCGTGTGCGTGTGCATGTGTGTGCATGTGCACGTCAGCATGCGTATGCGTTTTCGTGTGCGTGTACATGTGCATGTGCGTGTGCACATGCGTGTGCATGTGCGTGTGTGTGTGTGTGCATGTGCATGTGTGTGTGTGTGTGCGTGTGGATGTGCGTGTGCGTGTGCATGTGTGTATGTCTGAGTTGTGTGTGTGCGTGTGCGTGTGCTTGTGTCTGTGCATGTGAGCATGCATGTGCATTTCCGTGTGTGTGTGCATGTGCGCGCGCTTGTGCGTTTGCGTTTCCTTTTGTGTGCGTGTGCATGTGCATGTGCTTGTGCGTGAGCTTGTGCGTTTGTGTGTGTGATTTTATGTGTGTGTGTATCCTTACGTGTGTGTTTGTATGTTTGTGTTGGTGCATGTGTGTGTGTGGGTGGGCGTGCATGTGTGCTTGTGCGTGTGCGTGTCCATGTGTGTTTGCGTGTGAATGTGTATGTGCCTGTGCCTGTTCCTGTGTGTGTGCCTGTGTGTGGGTGTGCATATGTGGGTGTGTGCTTTTGTATGCACGTGCATCATTACGTGTGTGTTTGTGGTTTTGTGTGGGTACATCTGTCTGCGCGTGCGTGCGTTAGTGTGTCGGTGTGCATGCATGTGTGAGTGTGTATGTGCGTGTTCGTGTGCATGCGCATGTGCGTGTGCGTGTGCGTGTGCGTGTGCGTGTGCGTGTGCGTTTGCGTGTGTGTGCGTGTGTGTGTGCATGTGCGTGTGCCTGCGCGTGTGCGTGTGCGATCGTGTGTGTGTGTGTGTGTGTGTGCATGTGCGTGTGCATGTCCGTGTGCGTGTGCATGTGCGTGTGCGATCGCGTGTGTGTGTGTGTGCGTGTGCGTGTGCATGTGCGTGTGTGTGTGCGTGTGCGTGTGCGTCTGCGGTCTTATATGCGTGCGGGTGTGAGTGCGCGTGGGCCTGTGCATGTCCGTGTGCGTGTGCATACACATGCGCATGCGCGCGTGCGTGTGCGTGTGCTTGTTCATGTGTGTGTTTGTGTGTTTGCGTGTGCATGTGTGTCTTCATGTGTGTGTTTGTGTGAGTCCTTATGTGCGTGTGCGTTTCTACTTTTGTGTGTACGTGTGTCCTTATGTATGTGTTTGTGTGTGTCTGTGGGTGCATGTGTGTATGGGTGTGCATGCATATATGTGTGTGTGTGTGTGTATGCGTGTGTGTGTGCATATGCGTGTGCGTGTGTGTGTATACGTGGGCGTGTGCATGTGCATGTGCGTGTGTATGTGCCTGTGGGTGTGGGCGTGCCTGAACATTTGTGTGTAAATGTGCGTGTGTGTACGTGTGCGTATATGCGTGTCCGTGTGCGTGTGCATGTGCGTGTGCGTGTACATCTGCATGTGCATGTGCATGTGCGTGTCCATGTGCATGTGCATGTGCGTGTGCGTGTGCCTGTCTGTTTGTGTGAGTGTTCTTGTGCATGTGCGTGTGAGTGTGCGTGTTTCCTTATGTGTGTTGGGTTGTGTTTGTGTTTGTGTGTGTTTGTGTGTTCATGTGTGTGTGTGGGTGCATGTGTGTGTGGGTGTGCATGCATATGTGTGTGTACGTGTGCGTGTGTGTTTTTGGGTGCATGTGTGTGTGGGTGTGCATTCATATGTGCGTGTCCATGTGCATGTGCGTGTGCGTGTTTGTGTATGTGCGTGTGCATGTGTGTGTGTTTGTTTGTTTGTTGCATGTGCGTGTGCGTGTGAACATGAGCATGCGTTTGCATTTCCATGTGCGTGTGCATGTGCTTGTGCATGTGTGTTTGCTTTTCTGTGCGTGTAAGTGTGTATGTGTGCTTTTGTGTGTGTGTGTTTCCTGACGTGTGTGTTTGTCTATTTGTGTGGGTGCGTGTGTGTGCGTGTGTGTGTGGGTGGGCGTGCATGTTTACGTTTGCGTGTACGTGTGTGTGTGCATGTGTGTGTGTGCGTGTGCATGTTCCTATTCATTTGCGTGTACGTGTGCATGTGCGTGCGCGTGTGTGCTTTTATGTGCAAGTGTGTCCTTATGTGTGTGTGGGTGTGTGTGTGTGTGTGTGTGCACACGCACGCGCATGTGTGTGTGCATGTGCATGTGCCTGTGTGTATGCCCTTGCCTATTCTTGTGCGTGTGTGTTAGCATGTGCGTGTGCGTGTCTGTGTGCGGGTTTGGGTGTGGGTGTGGGTGTGGGTGTGTGTGTGTGTGCATGTGCATGTGGGTGCATGTGTGTGTGTGTGCCTGTGCGTGCGTGTGCGTGTGCGTGTGCGTGTGCGTGTGCGTGTGCGTGTGTGTTTGCGTGTGCACGTGCGTGTGTGTGTGTGCTTTTGTTTGCACGTGTGTCCTTATGTGTGGGTGTGGGTGTGGGTGTGTTTGTGTCTGTGTGAGTGTGTGTGTGGGTGTTAATGCATATGTGCGTGTGCTTGTGTGTGTTCCTGTGTGTGTGCATGTGCGTGTTTGTGTGTGTGTCCGTGTGCGTGTTTGTGTGTGTGTGCCTGTGCCTGTGCGTGGGCGTGGGCATGGGTGTGCATGTGTGCTTTTGTGTGTGCGTGCTTCCTTATGTGTGTGTTTGTGTGCGTGTGCGTGGGTGTGTGCATGTGCGTGTGTGTGCGTGTGCGTGTGGGTGTGTGTGTGTGGGTGTGCATGCATATGTGTGTGTGCGTGTGTGCTTTTGTGTGCGCTTCTGTCCTTCTGTGCATGTGTGTGTGCTTTTGTGTGCGCGTGTGTCCTTATGTGCATGTCTGTGTGCTTTTATTTGCACGTGTGTCCTTATGTGCATGTTCATGTGTGTTTGTGTGTGTGTGTGAGGGTGCGTCTGTGTGCATGTGGGTGCGTCTGTGTGTGGGTGTGCATGCATACGTGAGTGTGCGTGTGCGTGTGTGCTTTTGTGTGTGCATGTGTCCTTATGTGCTTGTGCGTGTGTGCTTCTGTGTGCGCGTGTCTACTTATATGTGTGTGTGTGTGTATGGGTTCGTGTGTGTGCATTTCGGTGCGTGTGTTTGTGGGTGTACGTGCATATGTGCGTGTGCGTGTGTGTGTATGGGCATCGGCATGGGCGTGCACATGTACGTGTGTGTGTGCGAGCGTGTACAGCTGTGTGTGCGTGTGCATGTCCGTGTGCATGTGTTTGCGCATGTGCATGGATGTGTGCATGTGCGTTTTCGTTTACGTGTGTGTGTGCATCTGCGTGTCCGTGTGCGTGTGCATGTGTGTGCGTGTGTGCTTTTGTGTGCCCATGTGTCCTTATGTACGTGTTTGTGTGTGTGTGTGTGGGTGTGCGTACATATGTGCATTCGTGTGCGTGTGCGTGTGCATTGTGTGTGTGCGTGCGTGTGTGTGCGTGTGCGTGTGCATGTACGTGTGCTTTTGTGTGGGCATGCGCGTGTGTGTGTGTGTGCGCGTCTGCATGTGTGTACGTGTGAGTGGACGTGTGTGTGTGCGTGCGCGTTCATGTCTGTGTGCGTGTGTATGTGCGTTTGCATGTGCGTGTATGTGTGCGTGTGCGTGTGCATGTGTGTGCATGTGCAAGTCAGCATGCGTATGTGTTTTCATGTGCGTGTACGTGTGTGTGTGCGTGTGTGTGTGCATGTACGTGTGCGTGTGCGTGTGCGTGTACGTGTGTGTTTGCATGTGCGTGTGCGTGTGCATGTGTGTATGTCTGAGTTGTGTGTGTGCATGTGCGTGTGCGTGTGTCTGTGCATGTGAGCGTGCATGTGCATTTCCGTGTGTGTGTGCGTGTGCGTGCGCTTGTGAGTTTGCATTTCCTTTTGTGTGCGTATGCGTGTGCGTGGGCTTGTGCGTGAGCTGGTGCGTTTGTTTGTGTGATTTTATGTGTGTGTGTATCTTTACGTGTGTGTTTGTATGTTTGTGTGGGTGCGTGTGTGTTAGTGTGGGTGCGTGTGTGTGTGTGTGGGGGTGGGCGTGCATGTGTGCGTGTGCGTGTGCGTGTGCATGTGCGTTTGCGTGTGCATGTGTATGTGCCTGTGCCTGTTGCTATGTGTGTGTTTGTGTGTGGGTGTGCATATGTGGGTGTGTTCTTTTGTGTGCACGTGCATCATTACGTGTGTGTTTGTGGTTTTGTGTGGGTACGTCTGTGTGCGTGTGTGTCCGTTTGTGTGTCGGTGTGCATACACGTGTGAGTGTGCATGTGCGTGTTCGTGTGCATGTGCATGTGCGTGTGCGTGTGCGTGTGCATGTGCGTGTGCGTGTGAGTGTGCATGTGCGTGTGTGTGTGCGTGTGCGTGTGCGTGTGTGTGTGCATGTGCATGTGCCTGCGCGTGTGCGTGTGTGGTCGCGTGTGCGTGTGTGCGCGTGTGTGTGCGTGTGTTTGTGCGTGTGCGTGTGCCTGTGCGGTCTTATATGCGTGCGCGTAGGTGTGTGCATGTGCGTGTGCGTGTGCATACACATGCGCATGCACGCATGCGTGTGCGTGTGCTTGTTTGTGTGTATGTTTGTGTGTTTCCGTGTGCGTGTGCGTGTGCGTGTGTGTTTGCATGTGTGTGTTCGTGTGCGTCCTTATGTGCATGTGCGTTTGTGCTTTTGTGTGTACTTGTGTCCTTAAGTATGTGTTTGTGTGTGTCTATGGGTGCATGTGTGTATGGGTGTGCATGCATATGTGTGTGTGTGTGTGTGCGTGCGTGTGTGTGTGCATATGCGTGTGCGTGTTTGTGTATACGTGGGCGTGTGCATTTGCATGTGCGTGTGTATGTGCCTGTGGGTGTGGGCGTGCGTGAACATTTGTGTGTAAATGTGTGTGTGTGCATGTGCGTGTATGTGTATGTGTGCGTGTGCGTGTATGTGTGCGTGTGCGTGTGCATGTGCATGTGCGTGTGCATGTGTGTGTGCATGTGCGTGTGCGTGTGCGTGTGCGCGGACGTGTGCGTGATCGTGTGCGTGTATATGCATGTGTGTGTGTGCGTGTGCGTGTGCGTGTGTGTTTGTGTGCGTGTGCTTGTGCATGTGCGTGTGAGTGTGCGTGTTTCCTTATGTGTGTTGGGTTGTGTTTGTGTTTGTGTTTGTTTGTGTGTTCGTGTGTGTGTGTGGGTGCATGTGTGTGTGGGTGTGCATGCATATGTGCATGTGCATGTGTGTGTGTGTTTGTGGGTGCATGTGTGTGTGGGTGTGCATTCATATGTGCGTGTCCATGTGTGTGTGCGTGTGCGTGTTTGTTTGTTGCATGTGCGTGTGCGTGTGCACATGAGCGTGTGTGTGCGTTTCCGTGTGCGTGTGCGTGTGTTTGTGCGTGTGTGTTTGCTTTTGTGTGCGTGTAAGTGTGCATGTGTGCTTTTGTGTGTGTGTGTTTCCTTACGTGTGTGTTTGTCTATTTGTGTGGGTGCGTGTGGGTGCGTGTGTGTGTGGGTGGGCGTGCATGTGTACGTTTGCGTGTGCGTGTGCGTGTGCATGTGTGTATGTGTGTGCGTGTACATGTTCATGTTCATGTGCGTGTGCGTGTGCGTGTGCATGTGTGTGCGCGTGTGTGCTTTTATGTGCAAGTGTGTCCTTATGTGTGTGTGTGTGGGTGTGGGTGTGTGTGTGTGTGTGTGCATGTGTGTGTGCATGTGCGTGTGCCTGTGCGTATGCCCTTGCCTGTTCTTGTGTGTGTGCATGTGCGTTAGCATGTGCGTGTGCGTGTGTGTGTGTGTGTGTGTGTGGGTGTGGGTGTGGGTGTGTGTGTGTGTGTGCATGTGCAGGTGGGTGCATGTGTGTGTGTGTGTGCCTGTGCGTGTGTGTGCATGTGCATGTGCATGTGCGTGTGCGTGTGTGTGTGTGCTTCTTTTTGCGCGTGTGTCCTTATGTGTGTGTTTGTGTGGGTGTGGGTGTGGGTGTGTGTGTATGTGTGTGAGTGTGTGTGTGGGTGTTAATGCATATGTGCGTGTGTGTGTTCGTGTGTGTGCATGTGCATGTTTGTGTGTGTGTGTGCGTGTTCGTGTGTGTGTGTGTGGGTGTGCGTGTGTGTGTGCCTGTGCGTGTGCGTGGGCGTGGGCATCGGTGTGCATGTGTGCATTTGTGTGTGCGTGCTTCCTTATGTGTGTGTTTGTGTGCATGTATGTGGGCGTGTGCATGTGCGTGTGTGTGTGTGCGCGTGTGGGTGTGTGTGTGTGGGTGTGCATGCATATGTGTGTGTGCGTGTGTACTTTTGTGTGCGCTTGTGTCCTTCTGTGCATGTGTGTGTGTGCTTTTGTGTGCGTGTGTGTCCTTATGTGCATGTCTGTGTGCTTTTAGTTGCACGTGTGTCCTTATGTGCGTGTTCATGTGTGTTTTTGTGTGCGTGTGTGTGTTTGTGTGTGTGTGAGGGTGCGTGTGTGTGCATGTGGGTGCGTCTGTGTGTGGGTGTGCATGTGTGCTTTTGTGTGTGTGTGTTTCCTTACGTGTGTGTTTGTCTATTTGTGTGGGTGCGTGTGGGTGCGTGTGTGTGTGGGTGGGCGTGCATGTGTACGTTTGCGTGTGCGTGTGCGTGTGCATGTGTGTATGTGTGTGCGTGTACATGTTCATGTTCATGTGCGTGTGCGTGTGCGTGTGCATGTGTGTGCGCGTGTGTGCTTTTATGTGCAAGTGTGTCCTTATGTGTGTGTGGTGTGTGTGTGTGGGTGTGTGTGTGTGTGTGTGCATGTGTGTGTGCATGTGCGTGTGCCTGTGCGTATGCCCTTGCCTGTTCTTGTGTGTGTGCATGTGCGTTAGCATGTGCGTGTGTGCGTGTGTGTGCGTGTGTGTGTGGGTGTGGGTGTGTGTGGGGGTGTGTGTGCGTGTGCATGTGTGTGGGTGTGTGTGTGTGTGTGTGTGTGCGTGTGTGTGCATGTGCATGTGCATGTGCGTGTGCGTGTGTGTGTGTGCTTCTTTTTGCGCGTGTGTCCTTATGTGTGTGTTTGTGTGGGTGTGGGTGTGGGTGTGGGTGTGGGTGTGGGTGTGTGTGTATGTGTGTGAGTGTGTGTGTGGGTGTTAATGCATATGTCCGTGTGTGTGTTCGTGTGTGTGCATGTGCATGTTTGTGTGTGTGTGTGTGCGTGTTCGTGTGTGTGTCGATGTGCGTGTGTGTGTGCCTGTGCGTGTGCGTGGGCGTGGGCATCGGTGTGCATGTGTGCATTTGTGTGTGTGTGCTTCCTTATGTGTGTGTTTGTGTGCGTGTATGTGGGCGTGTGCATGTGCGTGTGTGTGTGTGTGTGCGTGTGGGTGTGTGTGTGTGGGTGTGCATGCATATGTGTGTGTGCGTGTGTGCTTTTGTGTGCGCTTGTGTCCTTCTGTGCATGTGTGTGTGTGCTTTTGTGTGCGTGTGTCCTTATGTGCATGTCTGTGTGCTTTTAGTTGCACGTGTGTCCTTATGTGCGTGTTCATGTGTGTTTTTGTGTGCGTGTGTGTGCATGTGGGTGCGTCTGTGTGTGGGTGTGCATGCATACATGAGTGTGCGTGTGCGTGTGTGCATTTGTGTGTGCATGTGTCCTTATGTGCTTGTGCGTGTGTGCTTCTGTGTGCGCGTGTCTACTTATATGTGCGTGTGCTTGTGTGTGTTCGTGTGTGTGTGCATGTGCGTGTTCGTGTGTGTGTGCCTATGTGTGTGCGTGGGCGTGGGCATGGGTGTGCATGTGTGCTTTTGTGTGTGCGTGCTTCCTTATGTGTGTGTTTGTGTGCGTGTGTGCTTTTGTGTGTGCATGTGTCCTTATGTGCTTGTGCGTGTGTGCTTCTGTGTGCGCGTGTCTACTTATATATGCGTGTGCTTGTGTGTGTTCGTGTGTGTGTGCATGTGCGTGTTCGTGTGTGTGTGCCTGTGCCTGTGCGTGGGCGTGGGCATGGGTGTGCATGTGTGCTTTTGTGTGTGCGTGCTTCCTTATGTGTGTGTTTGTGTGTGTGTGCATGAGCGTGTGCGTGTGTGTGTGTGTGCGTGTGCGTGTGGGTGTGGGTGTGTGGGTGTGCATGCATATGTGTGTGTGCGTGTGTGCTTTTGTGTGCGCTTGTGTCCTTCTGTGCATGTGTGTGTGTGCTTTTGTGTGCACGTGTGTCATTATGTGCATGTTTGTGTGCTTTTATTTGCACGTGTGTCCTTATGTGCGTGTTCATGTGTGTTTTTGTGTGCGTGTGTGTGTTTGCGTGTGTGTGTGTGCGTGTGCGTGTGTGTGCATGTGGGTGCGTTTGTGTGTGGGTGTGCATGCATACGTGAGTGTGCGTGTGCGTGTGTGCTTTTGTGTGTGCATGTGTCCTTATGTGCTTGTGTGTGTGTGCTTCTGTGTGCGCATGTCTACTTATATGTGTGTGTGTATGGGTGCGTGTGTGTGCATTTCGGTGCGTGTGTCTGTCGGTGTGCGTGCATATGTGCGTGTGCGTGTGTGTGTGTGT
>CM034148.1:466279918-466282418 GCA_019776745.2 Taxus chinensis
GCACGTGTGTACTTCTGTGTGCACGTTCTTCCATACATGTGTGTTTGTGTGTGTGTGTGTGTGTGTGCGTGTGGGTGTGTGTGTGTGTGAATGTGTGTACGCATGGTCGTGTGCGTGTGCATGTGCGTACGCATGTGTGTGTGCGTGTGCGTGTGCATGTGCGTGTGGGTGTGCGGGTGCGTGTGCGTGTGCTTGTGCATGTGTCTGTGTGTGTGTGTGTGCGCGCGTGTGTGTGTTTGCATGTGCGTCTGTGTGTGTGTGAGCATGTGCGTGTGTGTGCGTGTGCGTGTGCGTGTTCGTGTGTGTGTGCGTGTGTGCGTTCAAGTGTGCATGTACGTGTGTGTGTGTGTGTGTGTGTGTGTGCACAGGTGCGTGCGAGTGAGTGTGTGCGTGTTCCTGTGTGTATGTGTGTGCATGTGTGTGTGTGTGTGTGCGTGTGCATGTGTGTGCGTTTTCTTGTGCGTGTGCATGTGCGTGTGCGTGTGCTTGTGCATGTCTGTGTGCATGTGTTATTTTGTGTGCGGGTGTGTCCTGATGTTTCTATTTGTGCATGTGCGTGGGTGTGTGTGTGTGTGTGTGCGCGTGTGCATGGGAGTGTCCGTGTGTGTGTGTGTATGTGCATGTGCGTGTGCATGTGTGTGTGTGTTTACCTGTGTGCGTGTATGTGTACATGTGTGCATGTGTGTGTTCGTGTTCGTATGCGTGTGCGTGTGTGTGCGCATGTTTGTGTGCATGTCTGTGTGTGTGCGTGTGCATGTGCGTGTGCATGTGTGAGTGTGTGTGCATGTGCGTGTGTACTTTTGTGTGTGCGCATGTCATTACGTGTGTGTTTGTGTGTTTGTGTGGGTAAGTGTGTGTGCGTGTCCGTGCGTGTGTGTGTGGGTGTGTGTGCACATGTGCGTGTGTGTGTGCGTGTGTGTCTGTTTTTGTTCCTGTCCATGTGTGTGTGCATGTGTGTGTGTGTGTGTGTGTTCATGTGCGTGTGCGTGTACGTGTGCATGTGCGTGTGTGTGTATGTGTGTGCGTGGGCGTGCGTATGTGCATGTGTAATTTTGTGTGAATGTGCGTCCTTATGTGTGTGTTTGTGTGTGTGCGTGTGTGTGTGTGTGCACGTGTGGGTGTGTGTGCGTTTGAATGTGTGTGTGCATGGGCATGTGCGTGTGCATGTGTGTGTGCGTGTGCGTGTGCGTGTGCGTGTGCGTGTTTGTGTGCGTGTGCTTGTGCGTGTGCATGTACGTCTGAGTGTGAATGCGCGTGTGTGTGCGTGTGTGTCTGCGTGTGCGTCTATGTGTGTGTGTGTGCGCATGTGCGTGCGTGCGTGTGTGTGTGCGTGTGCCTTTGTGTGTGCATGTGTGTTTGTGTGCGTGTGCGTATGTGTGCATATGTGTGTGTGTCTGTGTGTGTGTGTGTGGGTACTAGTGTGTGTGTGTGGGTGTGCATGCATATGTGCGTGTGCATATGTGTGTGCTTTTGTGTGTGTGAATATACGTGTGCATGTGTGTGCGTGGGAATGTGCGTGTGCATGCACGTGTGCATACATGTGTGGGTGTGCGTGCGTGTGTAAATGTGTGTGCGTGTGTGTGTACGTGTGCATCTATGTGTGCGTGTGCATGAATGTGTGCGTGTGTATGTACGTGTGCATGTGAGTTTGTGTGTGTGTGTGTGTGTGCGTGCGTGTGTGTGTGTGTATGTGCGTATGCGTGTGTGTGTGCGTGTGCGTGGGGTGATGCGTGATCGTGTGCGTGTGCGTGCATGTGTGTGTGTGTGTGTATGTACGTGTGCGTGTGCTTGTGCGAGTGAGTGTGCATGTGCGTGTGCGTGTGCGTTTGTGTGTGCATGCACATGAACATGTGTGTGTGCGTGACCTCTATGTGTGCATGTGCATGTGTGTACGTGTGAGTGGGCGTGTGTGTGTGTGTGCGTGCATGTGTGCTTTTGTGTGTGTGTCTGTCCTTATGTTTGTTGGGTTGTGTTTCCGTAGATATGTTTTTGTGCGTGTTTATGTGTTCGTGTGTGTGTCTGGGTACGTATGTGTGTGTGGGCGTGCATGCATATGTGTGTGTGCGTGTGCGTGGGGTGATGCGTGCATATGTGCGTGTGCGTGTGTGTGTGCATGTGCGTGTGCGTATGCGTGTGCATGTGTGTGTGTGTGCGTGTGCGTGTGCATGTACATGTGCATGTGCATGTCCCTCTGTGTGTGCGTGTGCATGTGTGTACGTCTGAGTTGGCATGTGTGTGTGCTTGCATGTGTGCGTGTGCATGTGTGTTTGCGTGTGTGTGTGCATGCTTGTGTACGTGTGTGTGAGCGTGTCTGTGTGCCTATGCATATATGTTTGCATGCGTGTGCATGTGCGTGTGCATGTGTGTGCGTGTGCGTGTGCGTGTGCGTGTGCTTGTGCGTGTGTGTGTGCTTGTGCGTGTCTGTGTGTGTGTGTGCATGTGTGATTTTGTGGGCGCGTGTGTCCTTATGTTTGTGTTTGTGTGTGTGCGTGGGTGTGTG
>CM034148.1:466314918-466334918 GCA_019776745.2 Taxus chinensis
GTGTGCGTGTACGTGTGAGTGTGCGTGTGCGTGTATACTTTTGTGTGTGCGTGTGTCATTACGTGTGTGTTTATGTGTTTGTGTGGGTACGTATGTGTGCATGTGTGTAACACTCCTCAAATTTAGTGCAGGATCATAAAGGAGTTGAAATTATCCATGGAATGATAAAACTAAGTCAAAGGATTTAATGCAGTGACTCCTAGATTCTAACGTGCATCTTCACTTTCCACAACATGTTTGCCATAATAGGTTGTGCGGATAACTCCAGCCATGCACTTAATAAGGGTAGGAAGTGTTATGTTGCTCCCACTAAAGTGATGGGAATTGGGTATTTTTAAATAATGTTCACTTTAAACCCCGATTTCATATTTAAATATTAAGATTGCATTTGCGAAGAACATTCTTGTAATCAAGATAATTTGCTGGTAACTGAGAATTGAAGTGTTGTAATCATGTACAATTGGTTACGATCAAAATATGTGTAATAAGCCATCGACGACATGACTTAATATGTCGTACCGACGGCATTGGGTCATGATATCACAATGGGAAGAGTTAAAGTTTTCTAAGGATAATATGATACCTGCAAAATAGTATATTTCACTGTTTCATTCCTAGAAGGTAACACGTTTTAGACAAGGGAATGTAGTTTCTGGATTTGTCTAACGAACCTTCTAACGATCAACCACTGTGGTCAGAGGACTCCGGCTTGTGAATCCTGGGCCATGGCACTTACATGGATTATGAAATTATTATAACTGATTTCACTTTGTAATATGCACCTCTATGAGAGTTGTAGTGCATTTAAACAATAACAACAAGGCTATTCATGTGCTAAAGCTTTAGTCTTATACAATATTATAACCTATGTTTTTGAGAGGTTAATTGACCTAAGTTAAGAAGAGTAATTAAGTTATTATTATTTAGCAAATTTCGGGGGAAAAGGTAACTAAAGTTTTAAACTGGAATAACCCCGCCAATTTTGGAGGAGGGTAATGGGCGGTGGTAGATGGATAAGCTACTGGTGTAGCACTTCTGCATTGAATGTCATTAAAATTTGCATTTACTATTTTGGAAATTTGTAAAACCCCAAATGAGGTGAATTGCATGCAACTGCTTCCTTTAGTTTTGTTGGTAAATTTGGAAAAACTCCAGTTTTGGTATCCTTGCATGACGAATTTCTCGGAGTAGAAAACTGTAAAGCCATGTGATTTCTAAATCAGTTGCTATATAAAACGTTTCACTAGGAAAGGAAAGCTGGAAATACGACCTAAGTTGATTCGAATTGTGTACGGTTTGGGGCTGCGAAGGAAGCATGAAGGAAAGAATTCGGCCTGCCATTTTACCAGGCAAGAAACATTCTTTATCCCTTTTATCCTTTTAAATCATCAGAGGTTATAATGAATACATATTTGCAATTTTGGTTTGTGCTAAGAAAAGAATTGGGTATGTATTAGTTCGGGGTTGCTGGTTGTTATACTCTGTTTTTGTGTGAGAAGAAGTGGAAAATGGTGCGACTGTAACCCTGGAAAACTATTATCCTTTTATCTTTTATTCTGCTTAGATCATGCTCGGCAATGACGACTGCATATATTGTTTTTCGTTTGCATTGTTTGATTGGGGTTGACCCAAACAACAACGGGTATTTGTGCAAATAAGTTAAGGTTTTGCAAAAAATTATAATTGGGAATATGGGTTTCCTTTGTACCTGACTCAAATCAGGGTATGTTTATTTAAGCAATTAAACCTAGTCTGGATATTGGTGTATATTACTTCACTCCTGTCCTGTGCGTATCACCGTAGGAAAAGAAGGTGTTTTTGGGCATGATCTCGGGTAGATTTGGGGATAACCTGTTCGTACTTATATCTCACGCATAGTATATATTATAGACTATTTTTATCTCCATCGGGTTGACTATTAATGAGCCACGAGTCCGCTAGGCTAAAGACTTGCTAGTTTGTCAATGTAAGACTTGTTGGTTTGTTGGGTTTGCAAGCAAATTTTATTCCTCATATTTTCTTTCTCCAAAGAAAATATAGGTATTAACCTCTTTAGACATGGCTCAGTTGGATAGGTGTTTTGTGAGCTAATAACACTTCACGTTATTCTAGCATGATATGCTGAACCATGTAGCTCTTAGAAAGGTTAATGGGAGGAAGCAGGGATTACAGCTGGGTTCATTGTAGATGAGTGGCAATAGAGGTTGAGTTGCGGGATATTGGTATCATAATCCGTCACCATCTAGCCATGAGTTGGTTGCAACCTCATCTTGAATATTCCTTTTCTTAGGATTTTTGAAGCATCTTCAGTTGGTGTAAATGATTGCTGAGTTGTAGAGCCTTCGGCTCACTCTTTTATAAGGATTTTTCGTTATTTACTATCTTCCTTAAAATTTATCTAAGCTAGTTTTAAACTGATACTGGAGATCAAAAGATGAATTAGGGAATTGGTTTTCGAAGGGCTGAACCTAACTGTTCTTCTACCGAGTGCGGAAAACCATTCTTCTTTCTTTAGGAAGAAATTCTGTTATGATGTTATATTACCTCTATAATTAGACACTTACTTAAGGAAAGCTCGATTGGAGCTGGGACCTAGATGGATAATGAATAAAAGAGTTGGTTGTTGTATGTCTTCTTGAAAGAACTAGAAAATATTACTTGAAACCAAGGAGTCTTGGTGGATTACACTATGGATATGTTTGATAAGTTTGGATGATCCGTATATAAGGTGCAATAATGGAAGGGAAACTTAGTTGTCTTCATTCCTAAAATTGATCTTTACTGAAGATTTTAATATCAATATTATGTAACGTTATGTAACAGATTAATCTTTGTAGGATGATTAAATCAAGGGAAACATATCTTTATTACTGAAGAGTAATATGTACTAACCATTGAGATAAATTCAGGAAGTTTAGCTCTAAACGCAAGCATAAATAAGCTTTTGAATGGTTGTGTCTTCAGATTTTTATTGCAGTAGAATGAGGTAAGATATAATTTGAAATTATGAGTTTTGTTTAAGAAGGTACAATAAGAAATCAATAGGAAACTGAGTCTATATTGCCTTGATTCCTCTATGTTACTATGATAAGTAACTTGAGTGGTATAGATATATATATCTCCTTCTTAGGATGTTATGGATAATGTAGAATATGTCTTATTCTGTAGCTATGACATATAAAACGTCATGTGAATTAACCGGATCTATATGTCGGGTGTTTTGATATTGGTGAAACTGGTTAGTTTCATTTCCGTAGCTTGGATTACCTTGTGTGTCCAAGGATTATACTATTTGAATTGCTAGAGAAGCAACATTAGTTGCAGCAATTTATATTTATTAATGGGATGACACAGATTCATACCGTGGTTGATAAAAGTCTGATTACTCCATCTAACTTTTTGTGATGCAATCGTGTTTTTAATAACTTGTGTTATTGATTATTTGATGGTCATTTCTTGGGTATGATTAACTTTTATCCGGTTTTGCTTTAACTTATTTTTGTGAAGTAGTATATAGAACTTGTCCTTGCGGAGTACTGAAAGAAGTAAAGAAGCTATTCTTAATGATTGCAAAGCAAATTACTTAAGAATGGTTTTGTGGAATTATATGATTAAAATGTTAGATTGAGATTATTGCAATATTTATTCATTCTAACATTTAATGTCATAAATTGATAAATGGGATAAAGGACTTTTCTTGCTCAGTTCAGTCAAACTGACCTTGCTTAACCATTACAGGAAATTGAGCGAAGGTAACTGACGTGAAGTAGAGAAATGTCTTGGTTACCTAATTGTATCACATGCTTACTTTTAAAAAAAAAAAAGTTGCAGCCAATTGTTGATTTGAGATATTCTTATTTATGTTGAGGAAGTTATTTATTGACTTTGAGTAAAGGTTCTCTTGTGAAAATATACTGTGTACATTCACGATCTATTATATCATGGAAAAGATACCATATTTTGTTCAATAAATACTCGCCTCATATTATCAAAGAATGTTGATGCCTCTCTGTAATTTCTAGAATGAATTCCCACTATGTTGTAGTAGTGTCAGTATAAGAATGGCTTTATACTTATGATATTTTATGAAAAATGGAATCATTTGACGATTGTAATGGAGGGCTGATGTAACTCTCTCTATTTTATAATATAAAAACTGTCTTATGGACTAGGTGAACCTAGTAGGTTCAATGAGCGAGTTATGAAGTTATAAATCAGTAGCATAAGGGATAGGTTATTGGAATACACTACGAAGTAGTGTTGTTGAATTCTGTAATCTACATTGATTAACTTATGGGAAATCAATATTATTGTTAGCAAGAGGTAGTGATTCCTCACAAGACCGGTAAAGGTTAAATGCATGATAGATGAGAAATCATCTAGTTATGAATCTTGAGGTGTTTGCTTATGTGTGCATACTGAAGGAAGATTCCTTTGATAAAGTTTGAGTAACAATATTAGAAATAAATTGTTATGATGAAATTTATGGATGAAATGTTAATATTCATCATATAAAGATTAAGTCCCAAAAACTTGTTGATGTTCCTTTTGGGCAGCACTTAAACCTTTTAAGGAAACTAAGTTGAAATAATTGATAAAACTAACCCAACTCCCTGTTGTTGCAAATCAGCAGCACCCCTGGATGCAAATCAAGGTTCTGAATTGATGTTTTAGGCATCTAGTGTGATTGCACAACATGGAAACCTCTCTCCAAGTGTGGGACTTGTGAAAATGAGAGAGGAATCTCCAGATTAGAGGCTGGTTCCTCAAACTCCTCTGATTTAGATCTATATTTTGCACAACTACAGAGGTTCAGATCCTAATCCTACTCTAAATTGCAAGGAGACAAGGATAAAAATGTAAAAATGAAACTAAACTAAAGATGGTGATGCACCAAAAGGAGTGGTGAAACATTTTTTGCCATGTAAATAGACACAAATTCATGAAATGCAACAAGGGAAAACATACACAAGCTGATAGATGTAATTAGAGGTCTTAAAATGAAGTAAAACAATACAAACAAAGGACTGAAAGCATTCAAAGAGTTTGCACTGTCAATTACATGTAAAAATCTCTTGCATTCCACCCTCAAAGAGGTATAAACCTGCTACAATACTTGAAAAAGGTCTGATTCTTACAACTATCACTTGCTGGAGGTGAAAGAAGAAGTTTTCTATGCCAAAAAGTGTTCAACCATGAAGAAATGAGCCAAATCTGGCTTTTACAGTACATGGGTCGAGCCCAAGAGAGAGAAAACATGAAAAACACATGGGAGCCATCCCTCATTGATGGTAAATGTATTAAAACAGCATGGAGGACCTTACAAACCTATACCCTATCATTTTTGACCATATTGGAGAAGAATACGACCCATTCTGTATTAAATTTGGTTGTTGAAATGTCATTTCTGGCCATGGACACGTACCAGAACCATTTTTGAATTTTCTCTCTCCAAACTGAACCAAAATTAGAAATTGACCATGGAATCATGTAGATAATTTTAACAGCTTTCCAATGATATAAAGAACACGAAACTCTGAGCTCTGGATAAAAAGATATGATCATTTGAAGATTTAGGGGAAAAACGGCCCAAAAACGGATTGGCGGGAAAAAATTTCAAATTTTACCTTTTTTTGTCTTTAGAAATTTTTTCAAAAATTCCCCATGCTCCGCTGGTCGGATGCCATGTGGTAAGCTCTGATTCGCTCTGAAATTCTCTCTCCTTCTCTTTTCCACGGGTTTTCCTTTGAAAATCGACCTTTTTATACTCTTTTGGAAAAAATTTCATATTTGCCTCCGACCCTCGAACTCATCTGTCACGTGGCAGCTTCCTATTGGCTGCACACTTCAAATGGGAAAATTTTCCACAAAAACTCCACCGAGCCGTAACTTGAAAAATATAAGGAGTTAGGAGGCAAACTTTACCTTTTTGGAAAGCTGAGAGAGAGCTCTATCTAATGGTGCCATTTCCAGAAAGCCTTGAGTGCCTGAAAATCAAAAAATGTAGACTGAGGCACAAGAAAGGAAAGAACACAAGGAGTAAGCCACAAAAATGAGCTGGGGAACCATTTTGGATAACAATTTTGGTGACTCAGAGGGGTCATCTACCTGCTAGATGAAAATACCAGTTGCTTGAAGCAGTCCATTGGGCATGGAGTCATCAAATATTCTGTTTAGAACCTCAACTAACTTAGAATGTGCAAGGAGGAAGATGGAATATCACATGATGGAAGAAAGGACTGCAAAACATCTCTAGGGACAGCAAGCTGTGCCAAAGCACTTAGGGAAAGCAAAACTAACCTACAGCGAAACAATGTGCAAAGCACTTGGAGGAATGAAAATCTAATCTAATATTTACAAGGTGGTAAATTTCCCTCTAGAAGCAACGCTTGAGATAGATTCCATTGACTGGAATCTGCAGTTCTTCACCATCCAATGAGGCCAATTAGAAAGCGTTGTTGTTCTTGCACTTCGTGACCATGTATGGGCCACTCCAAATGGCATCAAATTTTGAATGCCTTCTCAATTTTGCTCTATCCACATCCCATTTCAACACTAGATCTCCAACCTGAAAAGATCTATCCCTGGCCTTCCTATCAAAGGTATTTTTGATCAAAGCTTGATCCTTTTCCATTGCTTGGGATGCCTGATTTCTGACCTCCTGTAGCTCCATCAACTCTGCATATCTCACCTCCATGTGCTCAAACTCTAGCAACTCTAATTGCTTCATGAGTTCCAATGTTGGCGACTCAAGTGACATGGGCAAGATTGCCTCTCTTCCATAAACAAGCTTGAATGGAGAGTTACCTGTGGATCTCTTGGGAGTTATCCTATTAGCCCATAAGGCTGATTTCAGTTTGGTATGCCAAGACCTCTGATTTTCATTAAGAGTCCTCCTAATGATCCTCAACAAGTTCTTGTTTGTAGACTCGGCCTGACCATTAGCTTGAGGGTAATAGTTTGATGAAGTGCTTAGGTAGATCCCATCCTTGACAGCCCACTCAGTCACCTTGGATCCAATGAATTCCAATGCATTATCTGAGATTATTGTAGCAGGTATACCAAATTTGGTTGCTATCCCCTCATAAAAGTCTAAGATGCTGGACTCATTTGCTTCTTTGAGTGCTACTGCTTCAGTCCACTTGGTGAAGTAGTCCGTGGCTGTCAAAATCCATTTGTGCCATTGACTTGAATCAGGATTAATGACTCTAATGAAGTCCAAACCCCATTGCATGAATGGCTGGTCAACTGAGATTGGATGTAATGGAAGGGCAGCAAGTCTCTCTTTTCCTGTGAAGAATGCACAATTCTTACACCTCTTGATCCATGCATAGCAATCACTGAAAATTTTAGGCCAATAATAGCTAGCCTTCACGATTTTTAGAGCTGTCACTCTCGGTGTAAAATGACCACGAGCTGATCCACCATGGAACTCTTCCAACACCCTATGAATCTGATTTGTGCTAATGCATCTCAGCAGCACTCCATTCACATCTTTCTTGAACAAAACTCCATCAACAATGGCATATGGGATAGCCTACAATCTGAGTGTCTTCTTTGGGTCTTGTTCATCTCTGGAGGGCATAGGCCTGTGTTTAGGAAGTGCATTGTACCTTGGGTCTAGCAAGGAGTGGGGGCAGCATTGTTTTCTTCTTGAGTGCCACATGGCTCATGGCTATCTTGAACTATCAAAACAGCCTCTCCTTCATTGCATGCTTCTTTTTGCTTCCCCAAAACCAGCTACTCACACAATCCTTTTCCTGTTACCAGCTTGGTGATTTTGATCTCAATGTCATACTCCATGACACGGGTGATCCAACCTGCCCTTTTCTCATTCAAATCTTTGTTGAGGAGGAAGTCCTTAACCCCAGCATGTGAGACCAGCAACTGGACCTTGTTGTTTGAGACTAAATGCTTGAATTTCTTCAAGCTTTTGATTACTGCCAACACATGCTTCTCAATAAAAGAGTACTTCACCTCATAGTCATCTAGGCTTTGGCTGAAGAAGGCAATTGGATGCTCATCATTATCCTCGTTCTGCTGTACCAAAATGGCAGAAATAGTGTCATTACCTCCAAATGCATAGAAGATGAAATCCTTGGAGAAGTCCAGGTTGATGAGAGTTGGTGCTTGAGAAATGGCTTCTTTGATTGCTTCAAAACTCTCCTTGCCTTCTGCTGTCCACTTGAAAGCCATGCTCTTCTTTAACATTTTGGTGATGGGCTTGACAAGGGCTGAAAAATCTGGGACAAACCTTCGAACAAAGTTTATCCTCCCCAAGAAACTCTGAAGGGATTTCTTGTGGCTTGGCAATGGTAGTGCTCTTATGGCTTCAACTCTCTCTGGATCAATTGCTAATCCTTCTTTGGAGACAATATGGCCAAGGAGATTTCCTTCATGTGCAAGAAAGATACACTTCTTAGGATTCAAAGACACTCCAAATTTCCTAGACCTCGTGAAAACTTTTCTCAAATGAGAGAGGTGGTCTGCTGCATTTTTGGAAAAAACAGTGATATCATCAAGGTAAATCAGCACCACGTTGTTAATCAAAACTTTGAACGCCATGTCCATTGCTCTTTGGAAGGTAGCACCAGTGTTGGACAGCCCAAATGGCATCCTCCTGTATGCAAAAGTCCCCCATTTGGTTGTGAAGGTTGTCTTGAACTGGTCTTCTTCCTTCACCATAATCTCATTATAGCCGGAGTAGCCATCAAGTAGTGAAAAACTCTCAGAGCCAGCCACAACCTGCAAGATTTGCTCCATGGAAGGGAGTGGGTAGTGGTCCTTGAGAGATGCTCTATTTAAGTCTCTGAAATCAACACACAATCTGATCTCTCCACTCTTCTTTCTGACTAGAACCAAGTTTGCAACCCAACTAGAATGCTTGATTGGGAATATGATTCTTGACTCAATTAGCTTGTCCAATTCTTTCCTCATGAGAGGCTCCATGTGTGGATTGACTGGTCTTTGTTTCTGCCTGACGGGCTTAGTATTTGGATCCAATTGAATGGTATGTTGAGCTAAGTTGGGATTGAAACCTTTCAAATCTTCATAGCTCCATGCAAACACGTCAGGGAACTCTTGACGTAGCTGTATGAACTCATACCTTTCTTGATCAGTTGTCATCTTTCCAATTTGCAATGGTTTGTTCTCTTTTACCAAGATGGATACTGAATCCTCTCTCTTGACCTGAATGTTTGCTTTCTCCTTTCTAAACTGATCACTGGGATTAAAAATGGACTCCAAAGTGATAAGTCCCTTGGGCAACTTGTTAGTTCTCAGCTGTATCACTTGGTCACCATACTACTGTTCCAATTTTTCTTAATTCTTAGCTGAGAACTCAGCTTCTTCTTGCAAGAAATGGATGATTTTCTGGTCATTCTCAAACACTTGCCAACTGACATTGTTATTTGGCACCGAAGGCCTCACAATCATGTGGATGTTTGGCTGTACCTTGTCTTGTTGAATGCTTTCCAAAATGTCAAAGGCTTCCCCTACTGCTGCAAGCCTTTCAGCAGCTTGATTCTCTTTCCTAGGAATGGATTTGATGCCAAAAGCCTCAAAATCTTCCATGAGGTCCCACACCCTGTTCTTGTAGCACCTGAGTAGATCATTCTTGGCAGCATGTTGTCCCTTGACCTGATTTACAATCAATTCACTGTCACCAAAGACTTGCAAGTTCTTTATTTTCTTCTTGATTGCCCAATGCATCCCTTGCACTAAGGCTTCATATTCAGTAGTGTTATTGGAGCATGCAAACTGAAATCTAAAATTGAATAGTACCTTACTTCTTGAGGTGAAACAAGCATGGCTCCACCTCCTACACCTTGTCTACTTCTTGATCCATAAAAAAATAGCTGCCATACCTCATTGTCATGCTTGTGGTTTGGCTTGGTGATGTTAGGAATAGGCTTATTTTCTTCATGTATATAATAGACCCCTAGCTCAGATTCTTCTACTTCTTGATAAGGATCAAAAGCATGTACCTTATTTTTCCATTCATCAAGAGTTAGATCTAAGATGCTCCCAACCTTGGTGTTAGCTTCATCGGTGCTTGGGTGGTCTTCTTGATCAAATGCTAAACAATTGGCATTGATCTGACTTGGAGTGTAAGGCTCAATGTGGAAGTTTGCAATAGGTTTAGACCTGATTGTAGCCTTAGTTCCATACCTTGTTCTGAATAGCATTTATGACCAATCAACAAACAAATATCCCCCAATCTTGGCTATGAATTCCCTTAACAAGCATAGGGAAAAGAGTGGTGGAAGGTCTATGACTGATACATCTTGTGAAACAACAACATTTGGACATGCATGCAAGGTAAGACTCAAGTTTCTAATCACCTCAATTGTTGTTACTACTGTCCCATCCAGCTGCACTACCCCTTTGGATATGATTTCATACTAGAGCCCTAGCTGATCAACTATTTGTTTAAGCATCACTGAGCTACTTGCCCCGGAATCTATCATGCAATTGTGCACTAACTGATTCCCAATGATTAATGAAACATAGAAAGGAGGGGGCTTCAACATTTTACCTTGTTGTCCTCCATGATTTCCTTCAGGCTGGGCAGCATTTGTGAGCACTTTCTCTTGCATTTGAACTTGCTGATTCGAAGTTGGTCAGTCCTTCATGGCAGCTTGTAACAAGTCTCTTTGGCCTGGGACAGATAGGGATTCCCACATTGATATATTAACATTTGTCTTCTTCATCTAATCAATGATACTGAATGGTGATGAAGGATCTCTTTGCTGTCCCTTTTCTTGTACATTCACTCCTTGCACGTGGGCAGCAATAACTGATATTTGAGTTGGTATAGGAACTGTTCTTGGCTGCCCTTGTGCATTTGAAATTGGATTTTACTTGCCAACCATTTGTGGAGCCATGGAAGGTTGTGGATTGGTTGGAGCTAATGGTTTTTGTTCACCCAAATTTCTTCTTTTTGACCTTGTGTTGGCTACAACACCTTGAGAGACCATTTGATTCATGCCACAAAATCCTCTGCTTGCCAATTTACCAACGTGGTGTCATTTGGAGTTGATTGCTGTTGGAATGTTTCTTGTCGTTGGTTGTTTTCTTGACTGCCCTCACCCTCCACACCAGTAGTTGTCACCATTAATGCTTGATTTAAAGCACCATTGAAGCACATGGATTGGTTATGAGGTTCATTGCATGGAAAACACCAGTCATACTCCTGAGCAATGTTGTTTTCTGTTGGCACCAATGCCTTAGAAACAGATATGGCATTTGGATTGTAGGGCTGAAATGGTCTATTGGCAGGAGGCCTTGTTTGATTCATATTTGTAGCTGGATTAGGAGGTCTTTGTGGTTGGTATGGCTGCCTGTTGGGCTGAGCTTGGGGTTGGTAAGAAGGTCTAAAACCTTGGGCTTGCTGCCTCTTGAGAGTGACTAGCTCATTTCCTAGGTTTTGCAATTGCTTCATGACTTCTTGAAGCTCATTTGGGGCACTTGGAGATGCAGTAGAAGCTTCATTTGAACTCTGATTTCTAGGAGTCGGAGAAGGAGCCAAATTAGGTGCTTGATTGGTATTTGGACTCTCTAAACTTGGAAACAATGGCATGGGAGGTCTAGGGGCTAGTTTGCCAGCTTGGATCAGACAATTTTTAGCCCTAATGGCAATGCTATAAGCCATAGGGATAGTTATGCCTCCCATGGACTTAATCAACATAGAAATATCAGAATTTAGAGCTTTGAGATAGTAGAGAAAAGCACCTTCTGTTGTTGGTCTGACTGCCACTGGAATTCTCTCCCAAGTCTTTTGAAATCTAAAGTTGAAATCAGTCAGCTGCTCATTGGGAGCTCTCTTGATGGTTGTCAACTATTCCAAAAGAGACAAGTTGTCTCCCTTCTCTCCAAATTGCTCATGAAGTGCTATACATAGCTGATTCCAATTTGTGATAGAACCAACTCCAAGGCTTCTAAACCATTGCAATGCTTTCCCCTTGAATGAAGATGCCAACAATTTGACAGCCACTTGCATCTCATTAATTTCATGAATTGCACAAAGATTGGCAATGTCTTTAACATGATCACCTGGAGTAGTCTGATTTTCTCCAGTGAAGTAGGGAATGTTCTTTAAGGCTGCAATTGGAATTGGATATTGTGCTTTGAGGGCAAGTGGGCTGCTGCCTGTGAAGTTGACATAGGGGTTGTTTTGTGCCATTCTAATTGGTCTTAGAACCCTTGCTAATTGAATGAAAGGCCTACCAGGTGGAGGAGTTGAGAGAGTTCTGTTTGGTGGAGATGGGGACCTTTGGATTCTCCTCCCACTTTACCTTACTCTTGGAGATAACAGCGGATATTCAAACAGCACCTCTTCTTCTCCAGCTCTTGACCTTGTGGTGATTCTTCTCATGAGTTTTCAAGCCTGCACTGCTGAAACCAGTTGATTCTTCCCCTTGGAGTCGCCAGATATGCAAATTATAGCTCTTTTCAACCAAGAAAATTACAGTAGATGCACATCAACTTTTCTGCAATAAAAATGAGACCTCTAAGGTCCCACCGGGTGTGCCAAAATTGTTGTTGCAAATCAACAGCACCCCTGGATGCAAATCAAGGTTCTGAATTGATGTTTTAGGCATCCAATGTCATTGCACAACATGGAAACCTCTCTCCAAGTGTGGGACTTCTTAAAATGAGAGAGGAATCTCTAGATTAGAGGCTGGTTCCTCAAAATCCTCTGATTTAGATCTATATTTTTGACAACTACAGAGGTTCAGATCCTAATCCTACTCTAAATTGCAAGGAGACAGTGATAAAAATGCAAAAATGAAACTAAACTAAAGATGGTGATGCACCAAAAGGAGTGGTGAAACATTTTTTGCCATGTAAATAGACACAAATTCATGAAATGCAACAAGGGGAAACATACACAAGCTGATAGATGTAATTAGAGGTCTTAAAATGAAGTAAAACAATACAAACCAAGGACTGAAAGCATTCACAGAGTTTGCACTGTCAATTCCATGTAAAAATTTCTTGCATTCCACCCTTAAAGAGGTATAAACCTACTACAATACTTGAAAAAGGTCTGATTCTTACAACTATCACTTACTGGAGGTGAAAGAAGAAGTTTTCTATGCCAAAAAGTGTTCAACCATGAAGAAATGAGCCAAATCTGGCTTTTACAGTACATGGGTCGAGCCTAGGAGAGTGGAAACGTGAAAAACACATGGGAGCTATCCCTCATTGATGGAAAATGCATTAAAATAGCTTGGAGGACCTTACAAACCCATATCCTATCATTTTTTACCATATTGGAGAAGAATGCGACCCATTCAAATTTGGTTGTTGAAATGTCATTTCTGGCCATAGACAAGTACCAGAACTATTTTTTAATTTTCTCTCTCCAAACTGAACCAAAATTAGAAATTTACCATGGAATCATGTAGATAATTTTAATAGATTTCCAATGATATAAAGAGCGTGAAAATCTGAGCTCTGGATCAAAAGATATGATCATTTGAAGATTTAGGGCAAAAATGGCCCAAAAACAGATTGGCGGGAAAAAATTTCAAATTTTACCCTTTTTTTTGTCTTTGGTTTTTCAAAAATTCCCCGCGCTCCGCTGGTTGGATGCTACATGGTAAGCTCTGATTCACTCTGGAATTCTCTCTCCTTCTCTTTTCCGCGGGTTTTCCTTTGAAAATCAACCTTTTTATACTCTTTAGGAAAAAAAATCATATTTGCCTCCGACCCCCTTACTCATATGCCACGTGGTAGCTTCCTATTGGCTGCGGGCCTCAAATGGGAAAATTTTCCACAAATACTCCACCGAGCCATAACTTGAAAAATATAAGGAGTTAGGAGGCAAACTTTACCTTTCTGGAAAGCTGAGAGAGAGCTCTATGTGATGGTGCCATTTCCAGAAAGCCTTGAGTGCCTGAAAATAAAAAAATGTAGACTGAGGCACAAGAGAGGCAAGAACACAAGGAGTTAGCCAATAAAACGAGCTGGGGCACCATTTTAGATAAAAAAATTGGCGACTCAGAGGGGTCATCTACCTGTTATATGAAAATACCAGTTGCCTGAAGCAGTCCATTGGGCATGGAGTCATCAAATATTTTGTTTAGAACCTCAACTGACTTAGAATGTGCAAAGAGGAAGATGAAATATCACATGATGGAAGCAAGGATTGCAAAGCATCTCCAGGGACAGCAAGTTGTGCCAAAGCACTTAGGGAAAGCAAAAATAACCTACAGCAAAACAATGTGCAAAGCACTTGGAGGAATGAAAATATAATCTAATATTTACAAGGTGGTAAATTTCCCTCTAGAAGCAACGCTTGAGATAGATTCCATTGACTGGAATCTGCAGTTCTTCACCATCCAATGAGGCCAATTAGAAAGTGTTGTTGTTCTTGCACTTCGTGACCATGTATGGGCCACTCCAAATGGCATCAAATTTTGAATGCCTTCTCAATTTTGGTCTATCCACATCCCATTTCAACACTAGATCTCCAACCTGAAAAGATCTATCCCTGGCCTTCCTATCAAAGGTATTTTTGATCAAAGCTTGATCCTTTTCCATTGCTTGGGATGCCTGATTTCTGACCTCCTGTAGCTCCATCAACTCTGCATATCTCACCTCCATGTGCTCAAACTCTAGCAACTCTAATTGCTTCATGAGTTCCAATGTTGGCGACTCAAGTGACATGGGCAAGATTGCCTCTCTTCCATAAACAAGCTTGAATGGAGAGTTACCTGTGGATCTCTTGGGAGTTATCCTATTAGCCCATAAGGCTGATTTCAGTTTGGTATGCCAAGACCTCTGATTTTCATCAAGAGTCCTCCTAATGATCCTCAACAAGTTCTTGTTTGTAGACTCGGCCTGACCATTAGCTTGAGGGTAATAGTTTGATGAAGTGCTTAGGTAGATCCCATCCTTGACAGCCCACTCAGTCACCTTGGATCCAATGAATGCCAATGCATTATCTGAGATTATTGTAGCAGGTATACCAAATCTGGTTGTTATCCCCTCATAAAAGTCTAAGATGCTGGACTCATTTGCTTCTTTGAGTGCTACTGCTTCAGTCCACTTGGTGAAGTAGTCCATGGCTGTCAAAATCCATTTGTGCCCTTGACTTGAAAAATGCATGGGAGCCATCCCTCATTGATGGCAAATGCATTCAAATAGCATGGAGGACCTTAAAAACCCATACCCTATCATTTTTGACCATATTGGAGAGGAATGTGACCCATTCTGTATTAAATTTGGTTGTTGAAATGTCATTTCTGGCCATGGACATTTACCAGAACCATTTTTGAATTTTCTGTCTCCAAACTGAACCAAAATTAGAAATTGACCATGGAATCATGTAGAGAATTTTAATAACTTTCCAATGATATAAAGAACGTGAAAATCCAATCTCTGGATCAAAAGATATGATCGTTTGAAGATTTAGGGTAAAAACGGCCCAAAAACGGATCGACAGGAAAACAATTTCAAATTTTACCTTTTTTTTTGTCTTTGGAAAATTTATCAAAAATTCCCCACACTCCGCTGGTCAGATGCCACATGGCAAGCTCTGATTCACTCTGGAATTCTCTCTCCTTCTCTTTGCCATGGGTTTTCCTTTGAAAATCGACCTTTTTATACTCTTTAGGAAAAAATTTCATATTTGCCTCCGACCCCCGAACTCATCTACCACGTGGCAGCTTCCTATTGGCTGCGGGCCTCAAATGGGAAAATTTTCCACAAAAACTCCACCAAGCCATAACTTGAAAAATATAAGGAGTTAGGAGGCAAACTTTAGCTTTTTGGAAAGCTGAGAGAGAGCTCTATCTGATTGTGCCATTTCTAGAAAGCCTTGAGTGCCTGAAAATCAAAAAATGTAGACTGAGGCACAAGAGAGGAAAGAACACAAGGAGTTAGCCACAAAAATGAGCTGGGGCACCATTTTGTATAACACTCCCTTAATATGAAGGAGAGTTCAACTTAATTCCTCAAAGTGAAATAATAAATGAGAATAGATCATTCCTTATTGCTTAACCAAATTGTCTTTCCTTAAAGTGGGTAAATAAAATATATGATCAATCGGATCGCTATCGTATAAAACATGATGTGATGAATGTTTATGTTGGAGCTACTCCAACTAACAAGATGAATTAAAGATAATTCATTAATAATCAGGTTGAACCTAAAAGCTAAAAGGGCCCATAGGATATGGGATACAATTGGCATAGAATTGTTGGGAGATCATTAAAATCCCAAAAAACTAAACCTCTATGAAACTATTGGTTTACTACCCAATGAAAATGATTAGAGTTATGATGGGAGCATTCAGATTGTGCTCAACATGAGTACTCACCATCTCACTCACTATGGAAGTTTGGTGTTTACGCTCCTAAAAATAAAATAAAATTGTGAGCTGAAACCAACCATGATTAGGATATGACGGTGTAGTCATATAAATGATAGCAACGATCCGACAGCTGGAATTAATGGAATGTATTTTGGATGCCAAGTAAATTGGTGTAAGGATCCAAGGAAAATGAATACACTGCCAAGGTGATAGTAGCCATACAAATAAACCTAAGTGGAGGTTTGGAAATTGTTATAGAAGTTCTCAAGAGAATTGGAAATCTTACTAAAACAGGAACCGTAAAATGGATAAGATTTATATCTATAGATAAATCAAACCTGGCATGAATAAATGTTAAGGTTAAACTGAGTAACATGATTCTAATAAAATAGCTTAAGTGTTATTGAAAGGAGGGTAACAGGAACGACTCCGTATATACCCAATAATTAGTAATTATATAGTTGCAAGATTACTAATGGGAGTAAGAATAACATCAGTAGTTATTTATCCATAATAATGTAAGGTATTATTTTGATGCGGTGGAAATTGAATCATTAACAAACAGTAGAATTGGGAATTTAGGTCTAAAAGTTTGATCTATCTTATATTTGAAACAGATAGGAAGAAATGAGTAGTTTAGGAACTACATTTAACCTATCATGATTCTAGGGGACAGGACTCTAGTCACTCTTCACCAAGTGATGAAGACTCAGGAACTAGATCATTGTATAATGTTTAATCTGTTAAGATACCATGTTTCATTTTAGGACTCTTGACAGGTTAACTCACTACCTCTGTTATGTGGACGTATCCGTTTAATGACAGTAGTCATTAATTGAATACTACCACATAACAGCTATATTGAGTTCCCTTTTCAAGACCTTAAAATGTAGCATGGTGTTGCTTAAGTACAAGCTTGTTATAGTTACAAGGGTGGATGGAACCCCACGGGTTGGTACCCAATGACAACATATGATGGCTACGGGAAGGGAAGAAGTCTAGCAATGATGAGAATCGTTAGAAAGACACTTGCTCTCCCATAGGCATCATGGGTTGACTTGAGGTAATGCTTCATATAGGTTAATCTAGACTTGTACCTTGTATAAGACTTGTAGCTGTTTACAGCATCATTGACTGCAAATCCTTATAACTGAAAAAGTGATTAAGGTGAAACGAAAAATTTCCTAATGACAAGTGTGCCATCATGGAATTGAGTGTGGTATACATGACTCAGAAACCTTGCACAAGGTAGTGTAACTGCTGATTATATTGTCGAGATTTCACCATTATCTAAGCTATGAGATGCCTATGGATTTCATAGGTGGAAGCTAGGTACACACTTATGGTTATCACTTATATATCATATCCTGTTAAAGGAGAACCAAAGGGATACATTTTTATGTATGGCTCATAAGAGCATTGAGGGAGAACTTGTAAGTTCGGTATTCTCTCATACAGCTACACATGGTTCATGATATATATTAAAAAGGGGTTGCATTAAGACTTATGTTGGATTTAAATATGTGGGTATTTGAATATGTTACATAAGGTAAGAAAAAAAAAAATATTCTCTAAGATTGAAGTGACAAAAAGTGGTTGTTACAGTGTGTGTGTGGGTGTGTCTGCACAAGTGCATGTGCATGTGCGTGTGCGTGTGTGTGTTCCTATACATGTGCATGTGCATGTGCGTGGGCGTGGGCGTAGGCGTGTGTATGTGTGTGTGTACTTTTTTCTGCGCGTGCTTCCATATTTGTGTGTTTGTGTGTGTGGGTGGGTGTGTGTGTGTGTGTGTGTTTGCATGTGGGTGTGTGTGTGTGTGTGAATCTGTGTGTGCATGGGCCTGTGCATGTTTGTTCGCATGTGTGTGTGCATGTGCATGTGCGTGTGCATGTGGGTGTGTGGGTGCGTGTGTGTGTGCTTGTGCGTGTGTGTGTGCGTGCGCGTGTGTGTGTGCATGTGTGTCTGTGTGTGTGTGTGTCTGCGTGTGTGTGAGCGTGTGCGTGTGTGTGTGCATGTTCATGTGCATGTGCGCGTGCATATGCATGTGCGTGTGCATGTGCATGTTTTTTTGTGTATGTGCGTGTAAGTGTGCGTGTGCATGTGCGTGTGCATGTGTTTGTGTGTGCGTGTATGTGTGCGTGAGAGTGAGTGTGTGCATGTTCCTATGCGCATGTGTCTCCATGTGTGTGCATGTGGGTGTGCATGTGTGTGCGTTTGCGTGTGTGCATGCATGTGAATGTGCTTGTGTGTGTGCGTGTGCTTGTGTGTGTCCATGTGCATGTGTGATTTTGTGTGCACGTGTGTCCTTATGTTTTTGTTTCTGTGTGTGCGTGTGTATGGGAGTGTGTGTGTGTGTGTATGTGCATGTGCGTGTGCATGTGTGTGTATATGTTTGCATGTGTGTGTACATGTGTGCATGTGTGTGTTCGTGTTCGTGTTCGTATAAATGTGTATGTGCGTGAGAATGTTTGTGTGCATGTGTGTGTGCATGTGTGTGTGTAATTTTGTGTGTGCACGTGTCATTACGTGTGTGTTTGTGTGTTTGTGTGGGTATGTGTGTGTGCGTGTCCGTGCGTGTGTGTGTGGGTGTGCGTGCACATGTGTGTGTGTGCGTGTGTTTGTGTTCCTGTCCATATGTGTGTGTGTATGCGTGTGTGTGTACGTGTTCGTGTGCGTGTGTGTGTGTCTATGTGCGTGTGCGTGGGCATGCGTATGTGTGTGTACTTTTGTGTGCGTGTGCGTCCTTATGTGTGTGTTTGTGTGCGTGCGTAGGTGTGTGTGTGTGTGTGTGTGTGTGGGTGTGTGTTCATGTGAATGAGTGTGTGTGTGGGCATGTGCATGTGCGTGCGCATGTGTGTGTGCGTGTGGGTATACGTGTGTGTGTGTGGGTGGGCGTGCATGTGTCTGTGTGCGTGTGTATGTGCATATTCGTGTTCATGTGCGTGTGCATGTGCATGCGCATGTGTGATTTTATGTGTGCGTGTGTCCTTATCTGTTTGTGGGGGTGTGTGTGTGTGTGTGTGTGTGTGTGTGTGTGTGTGTGTGTGTGTGTGTGTGTGTGTGTGTGTGTGTGTGTGCATGTGTGTGTGGGTGTGTGTGTGCGTCTACGTTTTCTTGTGCCTGTGCTTGTGCGTGTGCGTGTGAGCGAGTGTGTGTGTGTGTGTGTGTGTGTGTGTGTGTGTGTGTGTGTGTGTGTGTGTGTGTGCATGTGCGTATGCGTATGCGTATGTGTCTGCGCGCGCGCATGTGTGTGTGTGCATGTGCGTGTGTGTGTGCATGTACGTGTGCGTGTGACTGTGAGTGTGTGTGTGTGTGTGTGTGTGTGCGTGCGCGTACGCGCGCACATGTGCATGTGCGTATGCGTGTGCGTGTGTGTGGGGTGATGCGTGATCGTGTGCGTGTGCGTCCATGTGTGCGTGTGCGTGTGTGTTTGTGTGTGCATGCAAGTGTACATGTGCGTGCGTGTGTACCTCTGTGTGTGTGTGCATTTGTGTACGTGTGAGTGTGCATGTGTGTGTGTGCATACGTGCATGTGTGCTTTTGTGCGTGTGTCTGTCCTTATGTGTGTTGGGCTGTGTTTCCATGGGTATGTGTTTGTGTGTGTTTATGTGTTCGTGTGTGTTTCTGGGTACGTATGTATGTGTGGGTGTTCATGCATATGTGCGTGTACGTGTGC
>CM034148.1:466344918-466352418 GCA_019776745.2 Taxus chinensis
TGCGTGCATGTGCGTGTGCGTGTGTGTGTGTGTGTTCGTGTGGATGTGCATGTGCGTGTGCATGTGTGTGTGTGCATGTTCGTGTGCATGTGCGTGCGCGTGTGCGTGGGCGTGCGTATGTGCATGTGTACTTTTGTGTGCACGTGCTTCCTTATGTGTGTGTTTGTGTGTGTGCGTGGGTGCGTCTACGTGTGTGTGTATGCGCGTGTGGGTGTGTGTGCGTGTGAATGTGTGTGTGCATGAGCGTGTGTGTGTGCGTGTGCGTGTGCGTGTGCATGTGTGTGTGCGTGTGCGTGTGCATGTGCATGTGTGTGTGCTTTTGTGTTTGCATGTGTCCTTATGTGAGTGTCTTTCTACGTGTGTGTGTGTGGGTGTGCATTTATATGTGCGTGTGCGTGTTCGTGTGCGTGTGCATGTGCATGTGCATGTGCGTGTGTCATTTTATATGTGCGTGTGTCCTTATGTGTGTGTGGGTGTGTAGGTGTGTGGGTGTGTGTGTGCATGTGTGTGTGGGTGTGGGTGTGTGTGTGTCAGTGCCGGCGTATGTGCGTGTGTGTGTGCGTGTTCGTGTGCATTTGCGTATGCATATGCCTGTTCTTGTGCGTGTGCGTGTGCGTGTGCGTGTGTGTGCATGTGCATGTGAGTGGGTGTGTGCGTGTGCATGTGTGTGTGCGTGTGTGTGTGATGTGCGTGTGCGTGTGTGTGTTCATGTGTGTGTGTGTGTGCACATGCATCTGTGCGTGTGTGTGTGCGTGTGCATGTTTGTGTTTGTGCACGTGTGCGTGTGAGTGAGCGTGTTCGTGTTCCCATGCGTATGTGTTTGCATGTGTGTGCATGTGCGTGTGCATGTGTGTGCATTTGCATGTGCGTGTGCGTGTGCTTGTGCGTGTATGTGTGTGCTTATGCGTGTGCGTGTGTGTGTGCTTGTTCCTATGTGCTTGTGCGTGTGCGTGTGTGTTTGCCTGTGCTTGTGCGTGTGTGTGTGCGTGAGCGTGTGAGTCTGTGTGTGAGTGTGCATGTGCGTGTGCGTGTGCGTGTGCATGTAACACCCTGAACTGTTGTTACTTTCTCCTAAGCATTCAAGTGTTGATATGTGATTTCTAGTAAATGGATTGTGTACCTCGATTCGGGAATCATGCTTGATATGTATTAAATTTCTTGCAGATTGCAGATCTTGACTGAGTCAAAATATTAATAGACTCTTTTATTTATTTCATCTTGTGACTGAATATTAATCTGATCACGGAATGAAATTATACAGGTATTCATCAATAATATCTAGACTTGGACCAGAGGAATTGATCCAAGTAATGCTTTAATTTTGTGAAGTGATAAAATTATATCCCGAACCTTGAACAGGTTGCAAGGTATGGAAGCATTTGGTAAGCTGGTCAGGAGTATGACTCAGGCTGATCTTGAGAAATGAAACGGTTCCCGATATCTGGTATATCTGGAAGGTCTCGATTAAAGACCAGGTAATAATTCATTGACATACAATTCTGTAATAAGAACAGGAGTGGCTCTGTTCTAGAAAGTATGATGCAGGTCTCTCCGAGTTTTCAGGAGAAGGACCAAACTGAATTACTAAGGGTTAGTAACCTAAAACAATAACCTAACCTAGGGGTTAGATTATTGTTAGTCTAACCTAGACCTAGGCTATGTGTTATGATCCTAAAATAATAACTAAGTGCAAAATGGTTAGCATGGTTCTTACCCTAAAACTCTAACCTAAGATACTAACCTAGCTAACTAAGAGTTTTTGGGAAGGGGCCTTTGAAGGGTGGCGAACCATGGGCGCTATTCTCTATGGCAATAAATGGGAAGGATAAGGATGAGGGACAGGCAGATGGCGGAGGCTTAGGCGGCGGCTAACCTTGGCAGACTTGGCAATTACTAAGTTTTGAAATGAACTTGAGATTTTGTTGGACTGTCGCCAATTTTGGCGGTCGGTGGGAGTAGAGATTAGGCGGGAAAATTGGTTTTATGGCATTTATTGTTTAGGGAGTCGAGCCCGGAGCTCGCGAAACGGCATGCAAACGAGAAGTTGGAAGGTTTGTTGGTGTATCGCGATTTTCGGTCTACTCTCTCTCTCTCTGCTAGTTTACTGGTTCTTCGCACCAATTCTCTTTGAGTTGCATGGCGAGAATGAATTTCTCTGGCTCTTTTCTCTGCCATGGAGGATATATTGAAAACGGGACAGCGAAATTTTGTTGGTCGCTGTATTTGGGAAAAAGAAAAGGAAGTTTGAGCTCTTCCTGTTGTCTTCTTCGGAAATTCGATCAAAATACAGGCATGTTAGGCCCTATCCTTTAAATATTTTGCTGTCTTTCAAATGTCTTCATTAAAACAACTCTGTTCATTTGTTTGTGAAGATTAGATAAATTTTCTATGAAGATTTAATTGATTTTGGCTCTGTATCTCTTCTGGTTCGATTTTTGGCAATTTCCGCTTGTTGGGTGTTTGTTGAAATCGAACTTCAACTCTGTTTGTTGTGTATTCCTTCTGGTTTAAATATGAGAGATTTATATTTATAAAGGTTTGAATGCTCGGCCTGTTTGGCGAGAGCCCGTCGAATATACTTGTGAAGGGTATAGATCACTGTTTTGCTGTCGACTTTCGATCGTCAATGCTGTTGTGAGACAGTAGGGAATGATACTGGTGTACCATTTGATTGTTCTGTGCTTTTGAAGATTTTCGAAGCTCTGTCATGGTTTTGTTAACAGTGACTAATGATACTTTGTGGGTTTCATTGTTTTCCAATTTCTGGCTTGGAATAGGCAACTGTTGAGTTACCGTAGTCTTTAACGACTCAGTGGATTTCATGATTGAATCGTTTACAGTAATCTACTGTTGTGAATGTAGATTCATCTTGAGTTTTGTTATTATATTGTCGTGGAAGCCTTGTGGAAAAGACAGGTTTTGTGGCTACCGTTATTGTAGTAAATACTGAGTATTGACTTTTTGTTGATGTATTGTCTTTCCTTGCGAAAATTGTTCGAAGGTTTCGAAGCAGCTCAGTTTATTTCATTGTTTTGGAATGAGTATATTGAATTGCTTATACCTGTTTCATTCGGAATGTTTGTCTTGAATGGCATGGAAGGATTTATCAATTAATTCTATTTTTATACTGTTGTTGGGTTTGTGATTATGGGCGCAAATCCGTTATCAGTATGTAGTGTGAATTAGTGGATTTATTAGGATTGAATTCCGAACGACTGTGAGGAGACGTTTCAATGTTCTATTTCTATTTTGGTCACCGTTCAAGTTAAAATGTGTATATACAGTTGTTAAGTGTTGATACAGTGACTTGAAGGGATAATCTGTACTGAAGACCTCTGTATTTTCTTGGAGTACTTTGTGTTGCATGTTGCTTTGGTGGTACAGATTCCTTAGGTGATCAACTACATATTCAACCTGTTCTATTTGTGCTAAATTATTGGCAGAGTACAGTCGGGTTTCTTGGTTGAAATAAGAGCTTGATTGTTTGTCTGATTTTTTATATGCGTCATTGATGACTGTTTTCGTGTTCTAGCCCTGTTTGGGTGAGTTGCACTAGGGATTTGCATGCACCAAGGTAGGGATCGATTGATGGTGTTCCTTTCCGTTTGTTCAGCCCGATAGACTGAGAAAGTATAAGTATGCTAAGTTTCCTTTCTGTTTGTTCAGTTCGATTGACTGAACATGAATTGGAATCAATGTGTGGTCATCATAGCATAGTTTCTCGGAACCTTAAAAGGCTTAATGTTATAGAGTTGTTGGTTACAGCAATACGCTTGAAGCTCTTGCTTTCGAACTTGGTTCGAAAGCCTTACTGTGTTTAGGTGAAACTAGTTTTGGACATCAGACTGATTTATGGATAGTTGATGTGTTAGTTGCTGTACAAGAGATTTGCTGGGTTTCTATTTTCGTGATTTAGAACAGTGATCTTGATTTCGGCCTGTCTAACTTGTTCATTTATATACTGGTTGACTGTTCTCATAAGTGAAGGCAGTACAGTGATGAACTTATGTAAAAAGGGAAGTAAGAATGGATTGATTCTTTCTCTTCCTTTATTTAATATTATTGATAATGAACTATCAGTAGGAAATTAATTTGGTAACGTTTTGATAGGATTCCAAATTGTTATGTTATTTCCTTTTTTTGAAAGAATGCAACAATCTGACCAGTGTCGTGAATTGGATTCAATGATTGTTTATATGCCTTCGTTCTTGTTTCTTTAATATCTGATGAAAAATTAGAAAGTGTTTAAGACTATTCTGTAACAATGATAGAGTTACATGTTTGTAATCATTTAGTATTACAAGGACATAGCCTGAATATGTTTTCTTATTTGGATATTTGATCTCATTTAAACAGGGTGTTTAATGGAAACAATTGATGGATTGCAATTGTTTTAAAAGTTAGTGCTTATCATGCTCAGTTCATTGAACTGACTCATGTTGACTATTTTTGCAGATGGTTGCCGTAAGAGGTAAATACAATGCAGATCTGGCAGTCCGATCAGATAGTTTATTTGATTTATTATGAATTACAGCTTGATTTTATGGATGTACTATATGAGAAAAGATGTTTCTTTTCCGTTAGCATTATATCAAGTATGCTGTTGCATAAAATGTAATTGTACGAGTTTCGAAAGGAATGAAAATAAGTGTTTGATACTTATGTGTTGTATTCTATTATGAATGATGAACTTCTTCGGTTTACGTAACGAAGAGGCATAGTTATCTTTGTATAATATGGATGCTTTTGTGATTGACAATGAAAGCTTGCAAGTAATTAGACTAAATTCTTATGAGTATTTAGTAGTTCTAATTTGATCTGGATAATGCAATATTTTAACTTAAATATTGTCTCTCTAGAAGATAGGTTAAAAATTGAGCCTAAAAGATAACGCTAAACAAGTTGGATTGAATTACTAATCCCTAGTCCTAAGTATAATAGGACAATAGTAGATTGGATTCTTAATCATTCATAGCTTTAAAATGAAAGGTATGATATGAATTCAGTTAAGAGAACTGATAGGCAATCAATGGAGTTTCAGGTGGCAATCTCAAGCATAGGTTATGAGATATTGTCTGAATCTGTTGCTTAGAATCAGATGTATTCTAATGACTCCTTGATAGAAACTAGACCATAATACCTCTACCAAGTAATGGAATAATAGAGGAGGGTCGTCTTAAGAAAATGAATCCAGGGATTTGCAAAGGCTAACCTTAGGGAAAAGTCTTAAGAAGTAATTTAAACTATAGTGCGTAACGCTTGTTTTGGGTAGATCTTCTCGAGGCGGATCTAAAGGTTGACGGCATAAAGTCGACTGCAGGGCTGTACCTCCAAGAAGATTAGGATCTTCTTGAAGTTACAACAATGCAGGTGACTTATGGCGACACCCCTTGCATTGATCGTTGAGATTTACACTTGATTTCGCACGAGTTACCCAGGGACCGGTTAAGAACGTGGTCATGTTATATGACTGCCTCGAAGATTTGGGGTGTCATGACACACTGGTTGAACTGCAAGGTTGAACCGGTATGTCATCATATCCCTAATCCTCGTAGGCATCCATATAACATTATCACCTTGTTAACCTGCCTCCGAGTGATTCAGTTGTGAAAGAAAGGACTGACAGTAATCAGTATAAGACATTCTATATAACATATGAATGGGGTGAAGGACGTATTCCAGATTGACGAGTATGCCGTTAAGGAATACGAGACATGAACAGTATGTTTCAAATCTTTGGCCAAAGTATCACAAGCTGCTGATTGCGTTGTCCTGATTCACCTAGTCTAAGGGATGAGATGCCGATGAATAATGGTAACAGTTATTCAGTTAGATTCCTTGGACAGAGCATTCTGAATTCCCAGATTAGGGAAGAGAACCGCAAGAGTGATGTGTTAAATAAAAACACCGACTCTTATTACTCATGAATAGATCGGTAGATTACCGAGTCATGGAATGAATAGATCGGAAGTACTCCGAGTCATTACAGCTGCATATGGTTGCTTGTTATATGAATGGTTATTTGAATTGTGAGTTCTAAATTATGTATTTAGAACCAGTATGCAATTATCAAAAAAAAAAAAAAAAAAAATTCACTTGTTCTAAAGTTAAAAATGAGGATGTTACAGTGGGTGTGTAGGTGTGTGGGTGTGTGTGTGCATGTGTGTGTGGGTGTGGGTGTGTGTGTGTCAGTACCGGCGTATGTGCGTGTGTGTGTGCGTGTTCGTGTGCATTTGCGTATGCATATGCCTGTTCTTGTGCGTGTGCGTGTGCGTGTGCGTGTGTGTGCATGTGCATGTGAGTGTGTATGTGCGTGTGCATGTGTGTGTGCGTGTGTGTGTGCATGTGCGTGTGTGTGTTCATGTGTGTGTGTGTGTGCACATGCATCTGTGCGTGTGTGTGTGCGTGTGCATGTTTGTGTTTGTGCACGTGTGCGTGTGAGTGAGCGTGTTCGTGTTCCCATGCGTATGTGTTTGCATGTGGGTGTGCATGTGCGTGTGCATGTGTGTGCATTTGCATGTGCGTGTGCGTGTGCTTGTGCGTGTATGTGTGTGCTTATGCGTGTGCGTGTGTGTGTGCTTGTTCCTATGTGCTTGTGCGTGTGCGTGTGTGTTTGCCTGTGCTTGTGCGTGTGTGTGTGCGTGAGCGTGTGAGTCTGTGTGTGAGTGTGCATGTGCGTGTGCGTGTGCGTGTGCATGTTCGTGTGTGCGTGTGCGTGTGCATGTGCGTGTGTGTGTTTGCACGTGTGTGTGTGAGTGAGAGTGTTCATGTGCCGGTGTGTATGTGTTTGCATGTGTGTGCGTGTGCATGTGCATGTGTGTTCGTTTCCATGTGCGTGCGCGTGTGCGTGTGCGTGTGCGTGTTTCTTTGTGTATGCGTGTGCATGTGTGCGTGTGTGCATGTGAATGTGTGTGTGCATGAGCGTGTGCGTGTGTGTGTGCATGTGCGTGTGCGTGTGTGTGCGTGTGTGTGCTTTTGTGTTTGCGTGTGTCCTTATGTGTGTGTCTCTGTGCGTGTGTGACTGTGTGGGTGTGCATGTATATGTGCGTGTGAGTGTGCGTGTGCGTGTGTGTTTACGTGTGCGTGTTCGTGTTCGTGTTCGTGTGCGTGTGGGTGTGTGATTTTATGTGCATGTGAGTCCTTATGTGTGTGTGTGGGTGTGTGGGTGGGGGTGTGTGTGTGTGTGTGTGCATGTGTCTGTGGGTGTGTCTGTGCGTGTGCGTGTGCGTGTGCGTGTGCATGTGCGTGTGCGTGTGCGTGTGCGTGTTCTTGTGCTTGTGTTCTTGTGTCTGTGCATGTTCCTTTGCTTGTGCTTGTGCGTGTGTGTGTGCGTGTGTGTGCGTGTGCATGTGCGTGTGCGTGTGCGTGTGCATGTGCGTGTGCGTGTGCGTGTGCGTGTTCTTGTGCATGTGTGCTTGTGCGTGTGCGTGTGCGTGAGCGTGTGCGTGTGCATGTGTGCGTGTGCGTGTACATGTGTGTGTGCGTGTGCATGTGTGTGCG
>CM034148.1:466357418-466359918 GCA_019776745.2 Taxus chinensis
ATGTGTGAGTGTACGTGTGTGTGCGTGTACGTGTGTGCATGCGTGTGCTGTTTGTGTGTGTGTTTGTCCTTATGGTGTGTTGGGTTGTGTTTGCGTGGGTATGTGTTTGTGCATGTTTATGTCTTAGTGTGTGTGTCTGGGTACGTATGTGTGTGTGGGTGTGCATGCATATGTGCGCGTGCGTGTGCTTGTGTGTTTGTGGGTGCATGTGTGTGTTGGTGTGCATGCATATGTGCGTGTGCATTTGCTTGTGCTTGTGCATGTGCGTGTGCGTGTGTGTGTGTGCTTGTGTGTGTGTGTGTGTACGTGTGCATGTACGTGTGCCTATGTGTTTCCGTGTGCATGTGCGTGTGCGTGTGCGTGCGCTTGTGCGTGTGCGTGCGCTTGTGCGTGTGCATGTCCTTTTTTGTGCGTGTGCGTGTGTGTTTGCTTGTCTGCTTTTACGTGTGCGAGTCTCCTTGCATGTGTATTTGTATGTTTGTGTGTGTGCATGTGTGTGCGTGTCTGTGTGCGTGTGTGTATGGGTGGGCGTGCATGTGTCTGTGTCCGTGTGCGTGTTCGTGTGTGTGTGCACGTACGTGTGCATGTGCGTGTGTGTGTGTGTGTGTGTGTGCACATGTGCGTGTGCGTGTGAGTGTGCATATGCGTGTGCGTGTGCGTGTATGATATGTGCACATGTGCATGTGTGTGTGCATGTGCGTGTGTGTGTGTGTGCACGCGCGTGTGTGCGTGTGCGGTACGTGTGTGTGCATGTGCTGTGTGTGCGTGTTCATGTGTGTGTGTGTGTGCGTGTGTGATGTGCGTGTTCGTGTTCGTGTGCGTGTGTCTGTGCATGTATGTGTGCATCCACCTGAACGTGTGCATGTGTCGTGTGCGTGCATGTGTGTGTTCGTTGTGAGTGTGCATGTCTGTGTGTGTGTGCATGTGCATGTGTATGTGCATGTCTGTGTGCGTTTGACTGTGCATGTGCATGTGCGTGTAGGTGTGTGTGTGTGTACGTGTGCGTGTGCATGTGCGTGTGTAATTTTGTGTATGTGTGTCGTTACTTGTGTGTGTGTGTGTGTGTGTGTGTGCGTATGCGTGCGTGTGTGTGTGCGTGTGCGTGCACATGTGCGTGTGCATGTGCATGTGCGTGCGTGTGTTCCTGTGCATGTGCGTGTGTGTGTGCGTGTGCATGTGCGTATTCATGTGCGTGTGCACGTGCGTGTGCATGTGCATGTGTGTGTGCATGGGCGTCCATATGTGCTTGTGTACTTTTGTGTGCACATGCTTCCATATGTGTGTGTATATGTGTGTGCGTGGGTGTGTGTGTGTGTGTGTGTGTGTGTGTGTGTGTGTGTGTGTGTGTGTGTGTGTGTGTGTGTGTGTGTGCGTGTGCATGTGCGTGTGGTGTGTGTGCAAGTGAATGTATGTGTGCGTGGCCATGTGCGTGCCCATGTGTGCGTGTGTGTGTGTGTGCACGTGTGGGTGTGCGGGTGCGTGTGCATGTGCTTATGTGCGTGTGTGTGTGTGTGTGTGTGTGTGTGTGTGTGCATGTGTGTGTGCATGTGTGTGTGTGCGTGTGTGCGTGTGCGTGTGTGTGTGCGTGAGCATGTGTGTATGTGTGTGTGTGTGTGAATGTGTGTGTGCGTGTGCGTGTGCGTGTGCGTGTTCGGGTACGTGTGCGTGTGCTTGTGCGTGTGTGTGTGCATGTGCGTGTGTGCGTGCTTGTGTTTGTGTGTGTGTGTCTGCGTGTGCGTGTGTGCGTGCGTGTGAGTGTGTACTTTTGTGTGTGTGCGTGTCATTACGTGTGTGTTTGTGTGTTTGTGTGGGTACGTGTGTGTATGTTTCCGTGCGTGTGTGTGGGTGTCCGTGTGCGTGTGCGTGGGTGTGCGTATGTGCATGTGTACTTTTGTGTGCGCGTGCGTCCTTATGTGTGTGTTTGTGTGTGTGCGTGTGTGCGTGTGCGTGTGTGTGTGTGTGTGTGAATGTGGGTGTGTGTGTGTGTGAATGTGTGTATGCGTGTGAATGTGCATGTGGGTGTGCATGTGCTTGTGCGTGTGCATGTACGTTTGCTTGTGCGTGTGCATGTGCATGGGCTTGCGTATGTGCGTGTGTACTTTTGTGTGCACGTACATCCTTATGTGTGTGTTTGTGTGTTTGCGTGTGCATGTGGGTGTGTGTGCATGTGAATGTGTGTATGCGTGGGCGTGTGCATATGCGTGTGAATGTGGGTGTGGGTATGCGTGTGCTTGTGCGTGTGCGAGTGCATGCGCATGTGAGTGTGTGTGTGTGTGTGTCTGCGTGTGCGTTTGCGTTCATGTCTGCGTGCGAGTGTGTGTGTGTGTGTGTGCATGTGTGTGTGTGTGGGCGTGTGCGTGTGTGTGTGTGCATGTGTGTGTGTGCTTTGTGTTGCGCGTGTACATTTTCGTGTGTGTGTGCGTCGTTATGTGTGTGTGTGTGCTTTTGTGAGCGGGATTGTCCTTATGTATGTTTTTGTGTGTGTATGTGTGGATACTAG
>CM034148.1:466364918-466369918 GCA_019776745.2 Taxus chinensis
TCTGCGCGTAGGTGGTTTGCTTGTGTGCTTTTACGTTCGCGAGCGTACTTACGTGTCTATTCGTATGTGCGTGTGGGTGTGTGTGTGTGCATGTGTGCTGCGTGTGTGTTTGGGTGGGCGTGCATGTGTTTGTGTCTGTGTGTGTGTTCAAGAGTGTGCACGCGTACGTGTGCGATGTGCGTGTGCGTGTGCGTGTGCATGTGCGTGTGTGTGTACGTGTGTGTGTGCGTGCACGTGTGTGTGCGCGATGTGCGTGTGCTTGTGCATGTGAGTGTGCATGTGCGTGTGCGTGTGCGTTTGTGTGTGTATACACATTTACATGTGCGTGTGTGTGTATCTGTGTGTGTGCGTGTGCATGTGTGTATGTGTGAGTGGGCATGTGTGTGTGTTTACGTGTGTGCATGTGTGCTTTTGTGTGTGTGTCTGTCCTTACGTTTGTTGGGTTGTGTTTGCGTGGGTATGTGTTTGTGCATGTTTAGGTCTTAGTGTGTGTCTAGGTACGTATGTGTGTGTGGGTGTGCATGCATATGTGCGTGTGCGTGTGCACGTGTGTGTTGGTGTGCATGCGTGTGCGTGTGCGTGTGCATTTGCGTGTGTGTGTGCGTGCACGTGTGTGTGCGCATGTGCGTGTGCTTGTACGTGTGAGTGTGCATGTGCGTGTGCGTGTGTGTTTGTGTGTGTATACACGTGTACATGTGTGTGTGCGTGTATCTGTGTGTGTGCGTTTGCATGTGTGTATGTGTGAGTGGGCATGTGTGTGTGTTTACGTGTGTGCATGTGTGCTTTTGTGTGTGTGTCTGTCCTTATGTGTGTTGGGTTGTGTTTGCGTGGGTATGTGTTTGTGCATGTTTATGTCTTAGTGTGTGTGTCTAGGTACGTATGTGTGTGTGGGTGTGCATGCATATGTGCACGTGCGTGTGCTTGTGTGTTGGTGTGCATACATATGTGCGTGTGCGTGTGCGTGTGCATTTGCGTGTGCTTGTGCATGTGCGTGTGCGTGTGTGTGTGTGTGTGCTTGTGTGTGTTTGTACGTGTGCATGTGCGTGTGCGTGTGCACGTGAGCGTGCGTGTGTGTTTCCGTGTGCATGTGCGTGTGCTTGTGCATGTGCATGTCCTTTTTTGTGCATGTGTGTGTGCGTTTGCTTGTCTGGTTTTACGTGCGCGAGTGTCCTTACGTGTGTATTTGTATGTTTGTGTGGGTGCATGTGTGTGCGTGGTGGTGCGTGTGTGTATGGGTGGGCGTGCATGTGTCTGTGTCCGTGTGCATGTTCGTGTGTGTGTGCATGTACGTGTGCATGTGCGTGTGCGTGTGTGTGTGTGTGCACATGTGCGTGTGCATGTGTTTGTATGCGTGTGCGTGTGCATGTATGATCTGTGCACGTGTGCATGTGTGTGTGCATGTGCATGTGTGTGTGTGTGCGTGCGCGTGTGTGCGTGTGCGTTCATGTGTGCGTGTGCGTGTGCATGTGCGTGTCCGTGTTCATGTGTGCGTGCATGTGCGTGTGTGTGTGTGTGTTCGTGTTCGTGTGCGTGTGCGTGTGTGTGCGCGTGTTCGTGTTCATGTTCGTGTACGTGTGCGTGTGCATGTGCAGTTGTGTATGCGTGCACGTGTGAGTGCGCATTGGCGTGTGTGTGTGTGTGTGTGCGCGTACGCATGCCCGTGTTCGCATGCATGTGTGTGTGTGCTTGTTCGTGTGTGTGTGTGTGATTGCGTGTGCGTGTGTGTGTGTGCTTTTGTGTGTGCGTGTGTGCTTTTGTATGTGTTTGTGTGTGTGTGGGTGCGTGTGTGTGCGTGTGTGTATGGGTGTGCATGTATATATGCGTGTGCGTGTGCATGTGCATGTGTGTTTATGCATATGCATGTGTGTGTGTGTACGTGGTTGTGTGCGTGTGCATGTGCATGTCCATGTGGATGTGCGTGTGCGTGTGGGTGTGGGTGTGCGTGTGTGTGTAAATGTGTGTGCGTGTGCATGTGTCTGTGCATGTATGTGTGCATCCACCTGAACGTGTGCATGTTCGTGTGTGTGTGTGTGTTCGTTTTCGTGTGCATGTCTGTGTGTGTGTGCATATGCATGTGTATGCGCATGTCTGTGTGCGTGTGATTGTGCATGTGCATGTGCGTGTAGGTGTGCGTGTGTGTATGTGTGAGTGTGCGTGTGCGTGTGTAATTTTGTGTGTGTGTGTCGTTACGTGTGTGTTTTTTTGTTTGTGTGGGTACGTATGTGTGCGTGTGTGTGTGGGTGTGCGTGTGCATGTGCGTGTGCGTGCGTGTGTTCCTGTGCATGTGCGTGTGCGTGTGCGGGTGCGTGTGCATGTGCTTATACGTGTGTGTGTGTGTGCGCGTGGGCGTTTGTGTGTGCGTGAGCATGTGCGTATGTGTGTGTGCGTGTGCGTGTGTGGGTACGTGTGCATGTGTTTGTGCGTGTGTGTGTGCATGCGTGTGTGTGCGCACTTGTGTTTGTGTGTGTGTGTCTGCGTGTGCGTGTGTGTGTGCGTGTGAGTGTGTACTTTTGTGTGTGCACGTATCACTACGTGTGTGTTTGTGTGTTTGTGTGGGTACGTGTGTGTGTGTTTCTGTGTGTGTGTGTGGGTGTGCGTGTGCATGTTCGTGGGTGTGCGTATGTTCATGTGTACTTTTGTGTGCGCGTGCGTCCTTATGTGTGTATGCGTGTGCGTGTGCATATGCATGTGTGTGTGTGTGCGCGTGCATGTGAGCGTGTGTGTGCGTTTCCGTGTGCATGTGCGTGTGCATGTGTGTGTGCGTGCGCTTGTTCGTGTGTGTGTCCTTGCGTGTGCGTGTGCGTGTGTGTTTTCTTGAGTGCTTTTACGTACGCGAGTGTCCTTACGTGTGTATTTGTATGTTTGTTTGGGTGCGTGTGTGTGCATGTGGCTGCGTGTGTGTTTGGGTGGGCGTGCATGTGTTCATGTCCGTGTCCGTGTTCAAGTGTGTGCGTGCGTACGTGTGCATGTGTGTGCGTGTGCATGTGCGTGTGTGTGTGTGTGTGCGTGTGCGTGTGCGTGTGCGTGTGCGTGTGTGTGTGCGCGCGTGTGCGTGTGCGTGTGCGTGTGCGTGTGTGTGTGCGTGTGGGTGTGCGTGTGGGTGTGTGTGTGTGTGTGCATGCGCGTGTGCGTATGCGTGTGCGTTTGTGTGTGTGCGTGTGCATGTGCGTGTGCGTGTGCGTTTGTGTGTGTATACACGTGTACATGTGTGTGTGCATGTGCATGTGTGTACGTGTGAGTGGGCGTGTGTGTGTGTTTACGTGCGTGCATGTGTGCTTTTGTGTGTATGTCTGTCCTTATGTGTGTTGGGTTGTGTTTGCGTGGGTATGTGTTTGTGCATGTTTATGTCTTCGTGTGTGTGTCTGGGTACGTATGTGTGTGTGGGCGTGCATGCATATGTGCGCGTACGTGTGCGTGTGTGTTTGTGGTTGCATGTGTGTGTGGGTGTGCATGCATATGTGCGTGTGCGTGTGCGTGTGCGTGTGTGTGTGCTTGTGTGTGTGTGTACGTGTGCATGTGCATGTGTGTGCGTGTGTGTACGTGTGCATGTGTGTATGCGTGTGCGTGTGCATGTACGTGTGCGTGTGAGTGCGTGTGTGTGTGTGCGCGAGTGTGTGTGCGTGTGCGTGTGCATGTGTGTGTGTGTGTGTGTGTGTGTGTGTGTGTGTGTGTGTGCGTGTGTGTGTGTGCGTGTGCATGTACATGTGCATGTGAGGGTGTGTGCATGTGCGTGTGCGTGTGATTATGCGTGTGCGTGGGGTGATGTGTGATCGTGTGCATGTGCGTGCATGTGTGCGTGTGCGTGTGCATGTGTTGTGCGTGTGCGTGTGCGTGTGCGTGTGCATGTGCTTGTGCGTGTGCGTGTGCGTGTTCGTGTGGGTGTGCATGTGCGTGTGCGTGTTCGTGTGGGTGTGCGTGTGCGTGTGCGTGTGAGTGTGCATGTGCTTGTGCGTGTGCGTGTGCGTTTGTGTGTGCGTGCACGTGTACATGTGCGTGTGCGTGTACCTATGTTTGTGTGTGCATGTGTGTACGTGTGAGTGGCATGTGTGTGTGTGCATGCGTGCATGTGTGCTTTTTTGTGTGTGTCTGTCCTTATGTGTGTCGGGTTGTGTTTGCATCGGTATGTGTTTGTGCGTGTTTATGTGTTCGTGTGTGTGTCTGGGTACGTATGTGTGTGTGGGTGTGCATGCATATTTGCGCGTGCGTGTGCATGTGTGTTTGTGGGTGCATGTGTGTGTGGGTGTGCATGCATATGTGCATGTGCGTGTGCTTGTGCATTTGCGTGTGTGTGTGTGTGCGTGTGTGCGTGTGGGTGCGTGTGTGTGCGTGTGTGTGCGTGTGTGCATGTGCATGTGCGTGTGCGTGTGCACATGAGCGTGCGTGTGCATTTCCGTGTGCATGTGCGTGCGCGCGCGCGCGCGCGTGTGTGTGTGTGCGCTTGTGCATGTGCATGTCCTTGCGTGTGCGTGTGTGTTTGCTTGTGTGCTTTACGTTCGCGAGCGTCCTTACGTGTGTATTTGTATGTTTGTGTGGGTGTGTGTGTGTGCATGTGGCTGCGTGTGTGTTTGGGTGGGCGTGCATGTGTTTGTGTCTGTGTCCATGTTCAAGTGTGTGCGCGCGTACGTGTGCATGTCTATGTGCGTGTGTGTGCATGCGCGTGTGTGTGCGCATGTGCGTGTGCTTGTACGTGTGAGTGTGCATGTGCGTGTGCGTGTGCGTTTGTGTGTGCATACACGTGTACATGTGCGTGTGTGTGTATCTGTGTGTGTGCGTGTGCATGTGTGTATGTGTGAGTGGGCGTGTGTGTGTGTTTACGTGTGTGCATGTGTGCTTTTGTGTGTGTGTCTGTCCTTATGTGTGTTGGGTTGTGTTTGCGTGGGTATGTGTTTGTGCATGTTTATGTCTTAGTGTGTGTGTGTCTGGGTACGTATGTGTGTGTGGGTGTGCATGCATATGTTCGCGTGTGTGTGCTTGTGTGTTTGTGGGTGCACGTGTGTGTT
>CM034148.1:466374918-466422418 GCA_019776745.2 Taxus chinensis
TGTGTGTGTGTGTGTGTGTGTGTGCGCACCATACATGCGTGTGTGCGTGTGTGTGTGCGTGTGTATGTGTGTGTGTGTGTGTGTGTGTGTGTGTGTGTGTGTTTGTGTGCATGTGCGTGTGTGCGTGTGTGTGTGTGCGTGTGCATGTGTGCTTTTGTTTTTGCGTGTGTCCTTATGTGTGTGTGTGTGTGTGGGTGTGTGTGTGGGTGTGCATGCATGTGTGTGTGTGCATGTGTGCTTTGTTTTCGCGTGTGTCCTTATGTGTGTGTGTGGGTGGGTGTGTGTGTGGGTGTGCATGCATGTGTGCGTGTGCGTGTGCGTGTGCGTGTGCGTGTGCGTGTGCTTGTGCGTGTGTGGGCGTGGGCGTGTGCGTGGGTGTGCATGTGTGCTTTTGTGTGTGCGTGCTTCCTTATGTGTGTGTGCGTGTGCGTGTGTGTGGGCGTGTGCATGTGCCTGTGTGTGCGTATGCGTGTGGGTGCGTGTGTGTGGGGGTGTGCATGCATATGTACGTGTGCGTGTGTGCTATTGTGTGCGCTTGTGTCCTTATGTACGTGTGTGTGCTTTTGTATGCGCGTGTGTCATTATGTGTGTGTGTGTGCTTTTATTTGTAGGTGTGTCCTTATGTGCGTGTTCGTGTGTGTTTTTGTGTGTTTGTGTCTGGTATCCAAAATGTGCCGCCTGCTCATTTTGTGGCTAACTCCTCTCATTCTTCCCTCTATTGTGCCTCAGTCACAAAATTTTGCTTTTCAGGCACTCAAAACCTTCTGGAAGTGACACCATTGGATAGAGTTCTATCTCAGCTTTCCAGAAAAGTAAAGTTTTCCTCCTAACTCCATGTATTTTTCAAGTTATGGCTCGGCGGAGTTTTTGTGGGAAATTTTCCCCTATAAGGCCCGCAGCCAATCAGGACGTGCCACGTGTCCAAAGAAGTGGCACGGGTCGAAGGAGAACTTGGTTTTTTACCAAGTGTTTTGGCAAAGGTTTCAAAAGGAATAATTTTTCCCCGTAGGCCCGCCGACCAATCATTTGCTGCCACGTGCCCAAGGGAGAAAGTTGGAAAAATTGACTAAGTGTTGGCGCAAGAAATTTTTTTTAAGGATGGCCCCGCAGCCAATAGAAACATGCCATGTGGCACCTGAACTGGTGGAGCGCGGGGAAATTTTGGAAAATTTTCTAAATGACCAAAAAGGTAAAAATTCAAAAAAATTTCCCACCGACCCGATTTGGCCCTATTTTCCCCTAGAACTTCAAATCGCCATATCTTTCGATCTAGAGCTCAATATTTCACGTTCTTTATATCAATGGAAAGATGGTAAAATTCTCTACAAGATTACGTTGTCATTTTTGCATTTTGGTAGAGTTTGGAGAGATAAAATAAAGAAACACCTCTGGCACGTGCTCATAGACAGAAATGCGTGTTTCAACCACCGTTTTTAATGAAGAATGGCTCGCATTCTCTCCCAGCATGGTTAAAAATGTTAGGGAATGGTTCTGTCAAGGTTCCCATGCTGTTTTGATGGAATTTTGGTCAATGGTTGAACCCCTTTCATGTTTTCCCGCGTTTCTTTCTCATGGGGTCGTGGTTTGCACTGTAAAAGCTAGAATGAGTTCATTTGGCAAAAAGAGACACTTTTTCAGCTCTGCAACTTCTTTTTTCTTCCTCCTTGGCAGAATTTGTGAAGAAATTTTACCTTTCCATGTAATGCAGCACCTTTTCTTGCCTCTGGATCACTGTAATGTACTGTATTGGATCTGAGATGTTGATATATGTTCTGTGATTAAAATCCTTCAATCCTTTCATATATCTATCATTTCTTTCTTGATCTGTCATTACATTTTGAGCATTTGTGCATGTTTTGTGCTGTGTTTCCTTGTGGATTGTGTATTTCATGCAGCATCAGGTGTCTACAACTCCTTTGGTGCATCACCTATTAACATTACTTCTTTCTTGTTGACATTCTCTATCTCTGTCTCCTTGGAATTTAGAGAAGACTTGGGAGTTTAAACCTCTGCAATTGTACAAGTGAATTAGCTGATCAGAGGAGTTGAGGAACCAACCTCTAATCTGGAGATTCCTCTTCCATTTTGCAAGTCGCACACTTGGGAAGAGGATTCAATGTTGTGCAATCACACTGGATGCATAGGGTGATCAAACTGGAAATCTGATCAACATCCAAGGGGTGTTGCTGATTTGCAACAACAGTTTTGGCACCCCTGGTGGGACCTTAGAGGTCTTCCACTTTATCTTTGATAGGTTGGTGTGTTCCTGTTAAAGATTCAGCCTTTTGGAGGCACTTTCAAAAGCACATCTGGCGATTCCATCTGGTAAACAACTCATTCTCTAAGTTGCAGACCTGTTTTCCATTCATTTCCATCCATTCTTCTTTCCATCATTTTCATTATTTTCCATTCCATGAAGTTGTGCAATCATGACTTCATTTCCTGTTGTTGTAAATCAACAGCACCCCTGCATGCAAATCAGGTTTCTAAGTTGATGTTTCAGGCATCCAATGTGATTGCACAACATTGAAACCTCTCTCCAAGTGTGGGACTTGTAAAATGAGAGAGGAATCTCCAGATTAGAGGCTGGTTCCTCAAACTCCTCTGATCAGATCTGTTATTTACATAATTGCAGAGGTTTGAATCCTAATCCTACTCTAAATTCCAAGGAGACAGAGATAGAAAGTGTAAAAATTGAAACTAAACTAATAGGTGATACACCAAAGGAGTGGTGAACACTTCTTGTTCATGCAAATTGACACAATTTCATAAAATGCAACATGAAACATCATACATAGGCTGATAAGATGTAATTAGAGGTCTGAAATGAAGCAAGACAATACAAACAAAGGACTGAAAATTGATCACAGAGTTTGCACTGTCATTTTTCACTGTCAAAATCCTTGCATTTGCAACATCAAAGAGGCAGAAACCTGTTACAATCATGAAGAAGGTCTGATACTTGCAAAAATCACTTGTTGAAGGTGAAATAAGAATCTTGCTATAAAAAAATGTTCCTTTTCATAAAATGAGCCAAATCTGGCTTTTACAATGCATGGGTCGAGCCCAGGAGAGAGAAAACGTGTAAAAAACGTGGAAGCCATTCCCCATTGAATGAAGATGCATTAAAACAGCATGGGCGTCCTTACAGACCCATGCCCTGACATTTTTGGCCATGCTGAAGAAGAATGCGACCCATTTTGCATTAAAACTGGTTGTTGAAACGTCATTTCTGGCCATTACCACGTGCCAGAAGCGTTTTTTGATTTTCTCTCTCCAAACTCCACCAAAATGCAAAATTAACCCTGGAATCTTGTAGAGAATTTCACCAGCTTTCCATTGATATAAAGAACACGAAAAACCGAGCTCTGGATCAAAAGATATGGCGATTTGAAGTTTTAGGGAAAAACAGGGCCAAATCGGGTCGCTTTGATATTTTTGGCCTGGACACGTGGCGAGTTCTGATTGGCTGCGGGCCTTCTAGGGGAAAATTTCCCACAAAAACTCCACCGAGCCATAACTTGAAAAATACATGGAGTTAGGAGGAAAACTTTACCTTTCTGGAAAGCTGAGAAAGAGCTCTATCCAATGGTGCCATTTCCAGAAGGTTTTGAGTGCCTGAAAAGCAAAATTTTGTGACTGAGGCACAAGAGAGGGAAGAATGAGAGGAGTTAGCCAAAAAATGAGCAGGGGGCACATTTTGGATAACAATTTTGGCGACTCAGAGGGGTCATCTTCCTGCTAGATGAAGTTACTAGTTGCCTGAAGCATCCATTGGGCATGGAGTCATGAGTTGTAGCCTGCAAACTGATCTGAACTTTGAAAACCTCCTCTCTGAGCCACTTGGAAACCCACTGAAATGGACTATGCAAGAGCAAAACCAACACCACAAAAACTATGTACAAAATTGACAATCATACATGCTCCAAATGGAACATGCAGAGTGTGCACAAGCACTTCTTTTACTGAAAGCAAACCTACCTACTCTACCCTAATGGAAACAAAGGTGAGCTAAACAAACCCTGCAACTGGTTGTGCAAAATAGCTTCCTTTCTTCAAAATTGGCAACCATGCAACTAATTTGGCATTGAACATGGCTGATTGGATGAATGGAAAATCAACAAGAAGCTGGTCTTCCACCTAAATCATCAAGGTATCAGCTGAAGGAAAATTCAATACCTCTTTTAGTTGCTCTGCATTTGGATTGGAGAGGTATGATAGCTGATCATTGGTTCTTTGTAGTTCATCCTCATGCTTAGAAGCAAGCATGACTGGTTGTGACTTCTCCTTTGGCTCCAATAAAGCCAAATACCTGATTGGGCAAGGTATGATCCGTTTGATATGCCCATAGCTCTGATTTTCAACTCCAAAAATGGAGTCTTCTTATAGACCTTCTTGGGTGGGTGATGTGGAAGCAATGGTAGAACCTTTCTGCCCTTTCTCCTCTTCCAATGAAGAACATGAAAGATTAAAATCTTCCAATCTTAGTTCCAAAGAGCTGCTATAAGATGCAGGCTGCTGCAAATGAATGCTCTCCTTCATGACAGCAGGCTCAAGTATTTGGGACGTGGAAGATGAAAGAGATAATGGTGGAAACTCAACCGGTTCTTCTTCATCAAAACAGTCCTCCAAATCTGACAGATAAACTACCTCATTGTTGTCCTGCTGCAAATGCTCAACTTCCTCCATGGTATCCTCTTGATCTGTAACTTGATCATCATGGTTTCTTTCATCCTCCAACATTGAGTTTGAGGGATCAAACTCTTCTTTAGCACTAGAACTCGAGAGAGATGAAGTAGAAAGAAGAATTGAAGGTTCTCTTATAGCCTGCTTTGCACTCAAAGCCCTTGGATCTGTAATTTTCTCCTCCAAAACTAGAATGTGCTCCTCTTCTTTTGGATTTGGAGCAGCTTCTCCCTCTTCTACTACTTGAAGACAATCTTGTTCTTGATAGAACTCTTCCTCTAGCACGAAGTTCGTTAAGTCAAACTCTTCGATCTGCTGCTCTAGAGGACAAGTTGAGACTATAGGATCTTCTTCAGAGCTTTCTTCCTCCATGGCTGATTGTGTAACTTAAATTCAATCGGCATTCTCTTTGAATAGAATGCTAACATGGACACTACTTTCTGAGCAAACTGATTGCTGATCTGCTTCTTCTTTTTACTCTTCTCCTGCTGCAGCAAATTCAGTCCTAACCACCACTTGTTTTCCAACTCCAACCTCTTCTAAAGGCTTAACCATCAAGGGGATCTTTGTCATCCCAAATTTAAGAGCCCAACTCTTGAGACTTCGAATTTCTTCATCCTTGTTTGGCTTTTCTTTTTCCTGTTGTTTTCCTTGACTGGCATTCTGATTTTTATCCTCCCAACATGGATTTGGGAATGCAAGAGGAGAAGTGGATTGTAACTCAAATGATTTGGCAATTTTTTGTGGTGGTGGAGGAGGTAGAAACTCTTGTTTCTTTGGAGGAGAGGGTATTTCCATTAGCTCTTGTGGAGGGGATGACTGTTTGGAAGGAAAGGGGAAAGAAGAATTGAGATGGGGTGGAAGACTAGGGGATGGTGAAATGGAATTAACTCCTGGGGCAGCATTGACTGGATTTAGAATTTGAAATTCCAAATGAGATGATACTGCTTGAGTAATGGGAAGAGAAAAACCAGATGATGGTGTAGAACTTACCCATTGACAAGGTTGTTCAACACCAAGTGTATAGGCCTCTATTTCTGCTGTCCATTGTGCAAGTTGGGGCAGCATCTTCATCATAAAGTCCAGCTTCTCCTGAGGGTTGAAGTGTCTTGGAAAAGGGCCTCCCCATGGACAAGGAGTCCTGAAACTAATTATGAAAGTCTTCATTTGAGCTGCTGCTCTTGATTACACCATCTTTGCCTCCATCTTTTGGATTTTTTCCATAAAATCTGCATCTTCCATTTGATTGTCTTCATTGCATGCGTACCCTTGTTCTTGATGTGCTTCACAACCAAACTGACTTTGGCACTGCTGCTCATATGGGTAGACATGCTGATTTTGAATTTGATCAAAATGCTGATTTGGAGGATTTGTAAAACATGTTGGAGGTGTGATATACTGCTGTTGTAAATGTGAATTCCATGATGGAAATGAAGTCATGATTGCACAACTTCATGGAATGGAAAAGAATGAAAATGATGGAAAGAAGAATGGATGGAAATGAATGGAAAACAGGTCTGCAACTTAGAGAATGAGTTTTTACCAGATGGAGTCGCCAGATGTGCTTTTGAAAGTGCCTCCAAAAGGCTGAATCCTTAACAGGAACACACCAACCTACAAAAGATGAAGTGGAAGACCTCTAAGGTCCCACCGGGCGTGCCAAAACTGTTGTTGCAAATCAGTAGCACCCCTGGATGCAAATCAGGTTTCTAAGTTGATGTTTCAGGCATCCAGTGTGATTGCACAACATTGAAACCTCTCTCCAAGTGTGGGACTTGTAAAATGAGAGAGGAATATCCAGATTAGAGGCTGGTTCCTCAAACTCCTCTGATCAGATCTATTATTTGCACAATTGCAGAGGTTTGAATCCTAATCCTACTCTAAATTCCAAGGAGACAGAGATAGAAAGTGCAAAAATTGAAACTAAACTAATAGGTGATACACCAAAGGAGTGGTGAACACTTCTTGTTCATGAAAATTGACACAATTTCATAAAATGCAACATGAAACATCATACACAGGCTGATAAGATGCAATTAGAGGTCTGAAATGAAGCAAGACCAATACAAACAAAGGACTGAAAATTGATCACAGAGTCTGCATTGTCATTTTTCACTGTCAAAATCCTTGCATTTGCAACATCAAAGAGGCAGAAACCTGTTACAATCATGAAGAAGGTCTGATACTTGCAAAAATCACTTGTTGAAGGTGAAAGAAGAAGCTTGCTATCCAAAAAAATGTTCAAACTCAAAAAATGAGCCAAATCTGGCTTTTACAATGCATGGGTCGAGCCCAGGAGAGAGAAAACGTGTAAAAAATGTGGAAGCCATTCCCCATTGAATGAAGATGCATTAAAATAGCATGGGCGTCCTTACAGACCCATGCCCTGACATTTTTGGCCATGCTGAAGAAGAATGCGACCCATTTTGCATTAAAACTGGTTGTTGAAACGTCATTTCTGGCCATTACCACATGCCAGAAGTGTTTTTTGATTTTCTCTCTCCAAACTCCACCAAAATGCAAAATTGACCCCGGAATCTTGTAGAGAATTTCACCAGCTTTCCATTGATATAAAGAACGAGAAAAACAGAGCTCTGGATCGAAAGATATGGCGATTTGAAGTTTTAGGGCAAAACAGGGCCAAATCGGGTCGCTTTGATATTTTTGGCCTGGACACGTGGCGAGTTCTGATTGGCTGCGGGCCTTCTAGGGGAAATTTTCCCACAAAAACTCCACCGAGCCATAACTTGAAAATACATGGAGTTAGGAGGAAAACTTTACCTTTCTGGAAAGCTGAGAAAGATCTCTATCCAATGGTGCCATTTCCAGAAGGTTTTAAGTGCCTGAAAAGCTAAATTTTGTGACTGAGGCACAAGAGAGGGAAGAATGAGAGGAGTTAACCACAAAATGAGTAGGGGGGCACATTTTGGATAACATTTCCATCATGGAATTCACATTTACAACAGCAGTTTATCACACCTCCAACATGTTTTACAAATCCTCCAAATCAGTATTTTGAACAAATTCAAAATCAGCATGTCTACCCATATGAGCAGCAGTGCCAAAGTCAGTTTGGATATGAAGCATGTCAAGCACAAGGGTATGCTGGTTGTGAGGGCAGTCAAGAAGAAAATACAGATTTGCTGGAACAAATCCAAAAGATGGAGGTAAACATGGTGCAATCCAGGGCTCAAGCACAAATGAAAGCTTTCAGAATCGGTTGTAGCGCACCTTGTCCATGGGTGGGACCTTTTCCAAGGCATTACAGCCCTCAAGAGAAGCTAGACTTCATGATTACAACACTACCATTTCTTGCAAAGTGGACTGAAGGAATAAAGGTGTATGAGAGGAGCATTCAACAACCTTGTCAACAGGTAAGCACACCATCTCATGCCTTTTTTCTCCCTCTTTCCCAATTTGTTTTATCTCAGCAGTGTCAAGTTTTAAACTCTCCATCTATTTTCCTAAGTTTTGAATCCATTTCTCCATTCCCTAGTCTTCTACCCCATCTCAATTCTTCTGTCCTTTTCCCTTCCAAACAGCCATTCCCTCCAAAGAAACAAGAGTTCCTACCTCCTCCACTGCCACAAAAAATTGCAAAATCAATTGAGTTACAATCCACTTCTCCTCTTGCATTCCCAAATCCATGTTGGGAGGATAAAAATCAGAATGCCATTCAAGGAAAACAACAGTAGAAAGAAGAGCTAAACAAGGATGAAGAAATTCAAAGTCTGAAGAGTTGGGCTCTTAAATTCGGGATTACAAAAATCCCCTTGATGGTGAAACCAATAGAGGATGTTGAAGTTGGAGAACAAGTGGAAAACAAGGCTGATTTTATAACAGCAGTGAAGCAAGAAAAAAAGTAGTTTGTTGGTGATGAGTTGGGTGTCCATGTTGGTACTTTGACCAAAGAAAATGCTAATCCAGTTTGCACTGTAAAATCAGCCATCGAGAAGGAAGGAAAACCATCTCAAAACCCCATCTGTGAGGAGCAAATGGATGAGGTCAAGTCAATTTTTACAACAGTAGAAGAAGGAAGAATTATTGATACATTTTTACTTTCATTTGAAGGGGCTGATTTGATTGATGAAGCCATTATGGAGGTGAACAAAACAGGTCCAAATTGTGAGAAAAAGGCACAAGAAATTTCATGCTTCTCTCCCACTTCATCTCTCTAACAATCTGATTTTTGGGATGAGTTTGGATTGACAAGTTTCATGTTTGAAAATGAAGTTATATAGGGTTAAGAAAATGCAGATTTGGAGACCACCATACAAGAGGGAGAGACTTTGCTGCAGCAAGACATTAAAGAGTTTGATTTGCCATTAGACTTAGAAGAATGTTTAGATGAAGAGCTAGCTGAAATTACCATGTTTCCTTCTTCACCATTCGTTCTCCAACAACAAGAACTTACTGCCATGGACAAAAGAGTTCAAGGAAAACAACCTACAGTTTGCAACATGCCTCTTGAATCAAAGCTAGAAGAATTTGATCTTCCAAAAGCTACAATGGAGGAGCTCTAAATCCAACAATGTATTGCAGCAGGTAACAACAATGAAAAAGCAACTTCATTGGATGTTGCAATCAATAATGAGGAGTTGCACACTATAGAAGAGTTCCATGTTGCCATAAAGGAAGAGAAAGGGCAGAAAAGTCCTACCATTGCTTCCACATCACCCACCCAAGAGGGTTTACAAGAGAACTCCATTCTTGGAGTTGAAAATCAGAGCTATGGGCATATCAAATGGATCATACCTTGCCCAATAAGGTATTTGACTTCATTGGAGTCAAAGAAGAAGTCACAACCAGTCATGCTTGCTTCTAAGCGTGAGGGTGAGCTACCAAGTACAAAGGATCAGCTGTCATACCTCTTCAATCCAAATGCAGAGCAACTAAAAGAGGTATTGGATTTGTTTTTAGTTGACACCTTGATGATTTGGGTAGAAGACCAGCTTCTTGTTGATTTTCCACTCATCCAATCAGCCATGTTCAGTGCCAAATCAGTTGCATGGTTACAAATTTTGAGAAAGGGAAGCTATTTCTCCCATCCAGTTAGAGTAGGATAGGTAGTTTTGCTTTCAGTAAAATAAATGCTTGTGCACATTCTGCATGTTCCATTTTGGAGCATGTATGACCTTTAGTTTTGTACATAGTTTTTGTGGTGCTGGTTTTGCTCTTGCGTAGTGGGTTTCCAAGTAGCTCAGAGAGGAGGTTTTCAAATTTCATATCAGTTTGTAGGATTTCTTATGACTCCATGCCCAATGGATTGCTAAAATGCCACTGATCTTCATCTAGCAGGTAGATGACCCCTCTGAGTCGCCAAAATTGTTATCCAAAATGTGCCCCCTGCTCATTTTGTGGCTAACTCCTCTCATTCTTCCCTCTATTGTGCCTCAGTCACAAAATTTTTCTTTTTAGGCACTCAAAACCTTTTGGAAGTGACACCATTGGATCGAGTTCTTTCTCAGCTTTCCAAAAAGGTAAAGTTTTCCTCCTAACTCCATGTATTTTTCAAGTTATGGCTCGGTGGAGTTTTTGTGGGAAATTTTCCCCTATAAGGCCTGCAGCCAATCAGGACGTGCCACGTGTCCAAATAAGTGGCGGGGATCGGAGGAGAACTTGGTTTTTTACCAAGTGTTTTGGAAAAGGTTTCAAAAGGAAGAATTTTTCTCCACAGGCCCGCCGACCAATCATTTGCTGCCACGTGCCCAGGGGAGAAAGTTGGAAAAATCGACTAAGTGTTGGCGCAAGAAAATTTTTTGAAGGATGGCCCTGCGGCCAATAGAAACATGCCACATAGCACCTAAACTGGTGGAGTGTGGGGAAATTTTGGAAAATTTTCCAAATGACCAAAAAGGTAAAAATTCAAAACAAATTCCCACCGACCCGATTTGGCCCTGTTTTGCCCTAAAACTTCAAATCGCCATATCTTTCGATCCAAAGCTCGGTTTTTCACGTTCTTTATATCAATGGAAATATAGTAAACTTATCTACAATATTCTGGTGTATTTATGCATTGTGGTGGAGTTTGGAGAGATAAAATAAAGAAACTCCTCTGGCACGTGGTCATGGACAGAAATGACGTTTCAACCACCATTTTTAATGAAGAATGACTCGCATTCTCTCCTAGCATGGTTAAAAATGTCAGGGAATGGGTTTGTCAAGGCACCCATGTTGTTTTGATGGCATTTTGGTTAATGGTTGAACCCATTACACGTTTTCCCATGTTTCTCTCTCCTGGGGTCGTGGTTTGCACTGTAAAAGCTAGAATGAGTTCATTTGGCAAAAAGACAGACACTTTTTCAGCTCTGCAACTTCCTTTTTCTTCCTCTTTGGCAGAATTTGTGAAGAAATTTTACCTTTCCATGTAATGCAGCACCTTTTCTTGCCTCTGGATCACTGTAATGTACTGTATTGGATCTGAGATGTTGATATATGTTCTGTGATTAAAATCCTTCAATCCTTTCATATATCTATCATTGCTTTCTTGATCTATCATTACATTTTAACCATTTGTGCATGTTTTGTGTTGTGTTTCCTTATGGATTGTGTATTTCATACAGCATCAGGTGTTTACAACTCCTTTGGTGAATCACCTATTAGCATTAGTTCTTTCTTTTTTACATTCTCTATCTCTGTCTCCTTGGAATTTAGAGAAGACTTAGGAGTTTAAACCTCTGCAATTGTACAAGTGAATTAGCTGATCAGAGGAGTTGAGGAACTAGCCTCTAATCTGGAGATTCCTCTTCCATTTTTCAAGTCCCACATTTGGGAAGAGGATTCAATGCTGTGTAATCACACTGGATGCATAGGGTGATCAAACTAGAAATCTGATCAACATCCAGGGGGTGCTGCTGATTTGCAACAATAGTGTCCTTATGTGTGTGTTTGTGTGGGTGTGTGTGGGTGTGTGTGGGTACGTGTGTGTGTGTGTGGATGCATGTGTGTGTGGGTGTGCATGCATATGTGTGTGTGTGATTTTGTGTGTGCATGTGTCCTTATGTGCGTGTGTGTATGTGCTTTTGTGTGCGTGTGTGTACTTCTTTATGTGTGTGTGGGTGCGTGTGGGTGTGTGTGTGTGCATGTGCATGTGCGTGTGCATGTACGAGTGCCTGCACGTGCACGTGTACGTGGACGTGTGCGTGTGTGTGTGAGTGTGCACTTTTGTGTGCCCATGTGTCCTTACGTGTGTGTTTGTGCATTTGGATGCGTGTGTGTATGGGTGTACGTGCATATGTGCATGCGTGTGCATGTGCATTTACATGTGTGTGTTCGTCTGTAGGTGTGTGCGTGCATGTGCCTGTGCGTGTTCGTGTGCATGTGCGTGTGCGTGTGCTTGTGCGTGTCGGTGGGCGTGGGCGTGTGCGTGGGTGTGCATGTGTGATTTTGTGTGTGTGTGCTTCCTTATGTGTGTGATTGTGTGTGTGTGTGGGCGTGTGCATGTGCATTTGTGTGCGTATGCATGTGGGTGTGCATGCATATGTGCTTATGCATGTGTGCTTTTTTGTATTCTTGTGTCCTTATGTGCATGTGCGTGTGTGTGATTTTTTATGCGCGTGTGTCATTATGTGTGTGTGTGTGATTTTATTTGTAGGTGTGTCCTTATGTGTGTGTTCGTGTGTGTTTTTGTGTGTGTGTGTGTCCTTATGTGTGTGTTTGTGTGGGTGTGTATGGGTGCATGTGTGTGGGGGTGTGCATGCATATGTGCGTGTCTGTGTGTGTGTGTGCTTTTGTGTGTGCGTGTGTCCTTTTGTGTGTGTGTGTGTGGATGCATGTGTGTGTGGGTGTGCATGCATATGTGTGTGTGTGATTTTGTGTGTGCATGTGTCCTTATGTGCGTGTGTGTATGTGCTTTTGTGTGCGTGTGTGTACTTCTTTATGTGTGTGTGGGTGCGTGTGGGTGTGTGTGTGTGCATGTGCATGTGCGTGTGCATGTACGAGTGCCTGCACGTGCACGTGTACGTGGACGTGTGCGTGTGTGTGTGAGTGTGCACTTTTATGTGCCCATGTGTCCTTACGTGTGTGTTTGTGCATTTGGATGCGTGTGTGTATGGGTGTACGTGCATATGTGCGTGCGTGTGCATGTGCATTTACATGTGTGTGTTCGTCTGTAGGTGTGTGCGTGCATGTGCCTGTGCCTGTTCGTGTGCATGTGCGTGTGCGTGTGCTTGTGCGTGTCGGTGGGCGTGGGCGTGTGCGTGGGTGTGCATGTGTGATTTTGTGTGTGTGTGCTTCCTTATGTGTGTGATTGTGTGTGTGTGTGGGCGTGTGCATGTGCATTTGTGTGCGTATGCATGTGGGTGTGCATGCATATGTGCTTATGCATGTGTGCTTTTTTGTATTCTTGTGTCCTTATGTGCATGTGCGTGTGTGTGATTTTTTATGCGCGTGTGTCATTATGTGTGTGTGTGTGATTTTATTTGTAGGTGTGTCCTTATGTGTGTGTTCGTGTGTGTTTTTGTGTGTGTGTGTGTCCTTATGTGTGTGTTTGTGTGGGTGTGTATGGGTGCATGTGTGTGGGGGTGTGCATGCATATGTGCGTGTCTGTGTGTGTGTGTGCTTTTGTGTGTGCGTGTGTCCTTATGTGCATGTGCGTGTGTGATTTTGTGTGTGTGTGTTTACTTCTTGGTGTGTGTGTGGGTGTGCGTAGATATGTGTGTGTGTGTGCGTGTGTGTGTGTGTGTGTGGGTGTGTGTGGGTGTGGGCATGTGCATGCGTATGCGTGTGCGTGTACGTGTATGTGTGCGTGTGCATGTGCGTGTACGTGTGCATGTGCGTGTTCCTATCTGAGTGCGTGTGTGTGCATGTGCGCGTGGACGTGTGCATGTGCATATGCATGTGCATTTTTGTTTACGTGTGCGTGTGCATGTGAAGTGCATGTGCATTTGCAGTGTGTGTGCATGTGCGTGTGCGTGTGCACTTTTGTTTGCCCGTGTGTCCTTATGTGTGTTTTTGTGCGTTTGGATGCATGTGGGGGGGTGTGCGTGTATATGTGCATGTGTGTGCGTGTGCATTTGCATGTGCGTGTGTGTCTGTGTGTGCGTGTGCGTGTGCGTGTGTGTGTGCGTGTGCGTGTGCGTGTGCGTGGGTGTGTGTGTGTGTGTGTGTGTGTGTGTGTGTGTGTGTGTGCTTGTGCATGGGCATGGGCATGGGCGTGTGTGTGTCCGTGTATGTGAGCATGTGCGTGTGTGTGTGTGTTTGCGTATGCGTGTGCATGTTCATGCACGTGTTCATGTGCGTGTGCGTGTGCACTTTTTTGTGCTCGTGCGTCCTTATGTGTGTGTTTGTGCATGTGGATGTGTGTGTGTGTGGTGTGTGTGTGTGTGCATGTGCGTGTGCGTGTGCGTGTGCGTGTGCGTGTGCGTGTGCGTGTGCGTGTGCGTGTGCGTGTGCGTGTGCGTGTGCGTGTGCGTGTGCGTGTGCGTGTGCGTGTGCGTGTGCGTGTATGTGTGTGTGTGTGTGTGTGTGTGTGTGTGCATGTGCGTGTGCGTGTATGTGTGTGTGTGTGTGTGTGTGCATGTGCGTGTGTGTGTGCGTGTGGGTGTGACTGTGTTATGCGTGTGTGCTTGTTTTTGTCCTTGTGTTTTGGCGTGGTTATTTTCAATTTTGCTATTTTCGATTGCGTTTGCTTGTTCGTTTTCGTAGTCGTATGGGCATGTGTTTTATTTTTTTTGCAGTCGCCTATGTGCGTGAGTGTGCGTGTGCCTATGCCTTTTCTTGTGCTTGTGCATGTGCGTGTGCGTGTGTGTGTGTGTGCATGTGCGTGTGCGTGTGCGTGTATGTGTGTGTGTGTGTGTGTGTGTGTGTGTGTGTGTGTGTGTGTGTGTGTGTGTGTGTGTGTGGTGTGTGTGTGTGTGTGTGTGTGTGTGTGTGTGTGTGTGTGTGTGTGTGTGTGTGTGTGTGTGTGTGTGTGTGTGTGTGTGTGTGTGTGTGCATGTGCGTGTGCGTGGGTGTGTTTATGAGGGTGTGTGCTTTTTGTGTGTACGTGCGTCATTACCTGTGTTTTAGTGGTTTTGTATGGTACGGAGTGTGCATGTGCGATGTGTGTGTTTTTTCTTTCACGTTTTAGTGTGTGTTTTACATTTGCATGTCATTTACCCTTTTTCTTATTTCCATTTTCTTTTTCGTTATTTTGTTTTTTTGTTTTTTTTTGTTTTTTCATTTTCTTGCTCTCCTTGTTTTTATTTGTAAAGAGGGAGAAAGAGAACAGAAATAGGGAGAGCGAGGGTAGTGGGATTGTAGTGTAGGTGTATGAAAAGGTTAGGTGGTTGGTTGGAGAAGGGAGAGTGTAGGTAGTCGTGTGTTTTTTGTGATTCCACTGGTTCCGTTTGTGGTCTTTTTTGTTTTTGCCTTTTCTTTTTTTGGGTTCTTTAGGAATTGAAAGGTGGAGTTCCTGTTGGGTGTCTACTTTTATGTGCACATGTGCCCTTACGTGTGTGTTTGTATGTTTGTATGGGTGCGTGTGTGTGTGTGTGTGTGTGTGTGTGTGGTGTGTGTGTGTGTGCATGTGCGTGTGCGTGTGCGTGTGCGTGTGCGTGTGCGTGTGCGTGTGCGTGTGCGTGTGCGTGTGCGTGTGCGTGTATGTGTGTGTGTGTGTGTGTGTGTGTGTGTGTGTGTGTGTGTGCATGTGCGTGTGCGTGTATGTGTGTGTGTGTGTGTGTGTGTGTGTGTGTGTGTGTGCATGTGCGTGTGCGTGTGCGTGTATGTGTGTGTGTGTGTGTGTGCATGTGCGTGTGCGTGTGCGTGTGCGTGTGCGTGTGCGTGTATGTGTGTGTGTGTGTGTGTGTGTGTGTGTGTGTGGTGTGTGTGTGTGTGCATGTGCGTGTGCGTGTGCGTGTGCGTGTGCGTGTATGTGTGTGTGTGTGTGTGTGTGTGTGTTGTGCATGTCAGTCTGGTTTATAGTAAATTGGCAAAGTGATTACAATAACTCACAGCTACCTTGGATCAATGGATGATTCAAGTGTGTGTTTGGCAATCAGCGAATAGAGTTCATCAGCATACGACAGATCTGTTGTCACATCAGGCAAACATACAACTATAATAACTTAACTTGTCACGCATGTAAACAAATTACATATGGCAAAAGAATCCAGATTAGCAACACATTCCTTTAAGATCAAAAATATATCTTAACATGTTTGTCTTCATTTTAGTAGTTACAACATTAAGAAAGTAATCACCATGATAACCTACAAAAATTAGGGCGTTACATTCCTCCCTCCTTAAAGAATCATCGTCCCGATGATCAAATCAACCAAATCAAGGAGTTTCTAGGACAAAGTTCAGTTATTGTCCTTCCATTCATAAGTTCATACCAAAAACAGATTCACTCTTAAAAATTGTGTTTTAAGACAAGTGTAAAATAGACTAATAATTGTCTATATTTGGTAGAATTATCAGTTTTTTGAATTTCAATTTCGATCAAACAAGTATGGAAAAGCATATCTCATTTCTTCGAGATTTTCCCAAGTTGCACTTTCTTTGCTAAACTGGTCCCATTGGACCTTACATTGATTCACTTCGCAATTTCTTAAGTACAACTGGCGAGTTCCCAGCACTCGAATGGGCTTAACCATGATTATTCCTAGGTCTTGGACCTATAAGGAATTCCAATTCAGCACATGTAATAAATCTGTTACGTATTTCTTAAGCAAAGAAATATGAAAAACATCATGCATTTGAGATAAAGCAGGAGGTAATGCTAGACGATAAGCTATAGGGTTGATTATTTCAACAATTTCAAAAGGTCCCACGTATCATGGCGACAACTTGGCAGCCTTGCCAAAAGTTATTGAGCTCTTTTTCGGCTTCACCCGAAGAAAGACCTTCTCTCCTAGTTTATAATTCCTATCAACCCGCTTTAAGTCTACATAACTCTTTTTCCTATTGGCAGCCTCCTTTAGATGTTCCCGAATCATTTTGATTTGTTGTTCCATTTCCGTAAGGATTTCTGGCCCAATTACCTCTCTGTCCTCTACATTGTCCCAGCTGATAGGGGTTCAGCATTTTCTTCCATATAATGCTTCAAAGGGTGTCATTTTTAAAGAGGCATGATATGTATTATTGTAGGCAAATTCTACCAGCGGAAAGTATTCCTCCCATTTATATTGCTGGTCCATGCAATACATCCTTAACATGTCCTCTAAAACTTGATTAACTCTCTCGGTCTATCCATCCGTCTCCAGATGATATGCAGAGCTGAAGTTTAATTTAGTTCCCAAGGCCGCATTAAGCGTTTGCCAAAACCTTGATGTCATCCTCGGATCTCTGTCCGATATGATTAATTTGGGTATTCCATGCAATCTGAAAATTTCATGTACAAATCTTCTTGCTAACACTGGTGCATCGTCTTTCAAATTACCAGCAATGAAGTGTGCCACTTTGGTCAATTTGTTGACGACAACCAGGATAATATCATGCTTATTTCTTGACACAGGCAATCCTTGAATGAAATCCATCGTTATCACTTGCCATTTGTACTATGGAATGATGTGGGGATACAATAATCTAGCGGGATGCATATGTTCCGCCTTAACACGCTGACATTCTAAGCAGTGTGTTACAAATTCCACCACATCCTTTTTCATTCCCTTCCAGAAGTATTACTGTTTAAGATCAGCAAGAATTTTCGTAATGCCAGGGTGTCTAGAAAAAGGTGAATTATGAAATTCAGTTAATAATTTCCCTCTTAAATCATTTGCCAAAGGTATATATACCCTGTTTTCAAACCTCAGAATTTCTTCATTTTCGAAACGAAGTCCTTTATACCTGACATCCTTTGGATCTACAGCAAGTGCTATTTTGACATGCTAGAAATAAGGATCTGATTCCAAGGCATCTTTCACCTCATCTTTAAACTGAGTTCTTAACGTTATAAGAGCAGAGATATGCTTCCTTCGACTCAGAGCATCTGCCACTCTATTTTCCTTGCCTTTGATGTAGTTTATATCAAAATCATACTGAGACAGAAATTCTAACCATCTTCGATGCCTTGCATTTAGATTTGGCTGAGTAAAAATATACTTCAACCCCAGATGGTCTGTTTTTAACTCAAAAGGTTTGCCTAAAAGGTAATGCCTCCACATTTGAAGTGCATGAACAATGGTAGTGAGCTCTAGGTCATGTGGAGCATAATTCTGTTCATGTAACTTAAGCTTTCTGCTTTCATAAGCTATGACATGGTTATTCTGTAACAGAATACCTCCAAGGCCTTCTCCTGATGCATCTGTTACAACCATAAAATTTCCATTTGGGTCTGGTACAGTTAAAATAGGTGTTGTAGTTAACTGTTCCTTTAAATTTTTAAAGGCAGATTCACATTTGTCTGGCCAGACAAATTTCTTATCCTTCTTTTGCAGTGAAGTGATTGGGGCAGCAATTTTTGAAAAGTCCTTAATGAACTTTCGATAATATCCTTCCAAGCCCATGAAGCTTCTCACTTTGTGCACATTCTTAGGTGCAGGCCATTCGGTTATAGCTGTGATCTTTGAAGGGTCTACAGCTATTCCGTTCTTACTTATAACGTGTCCCAAATAATGCACCTCTGCATCATAAAAGGAACATTTAGATAGTTTACCATACAACTTCCTCTTTCTTAAAATTTCCAGCACTATCCTTAGATGTTCTTGGTGCTCTTCGACATTTTTAGAGTATATAAGAATGTCGTCTAAGAATACAAGCACAAACCATTCTAAGTATTCTTGAAAAATATTGTTCATCAGATTCATAAAGGCGATAGGTGCATTGGTCAACCCAAAAGGTAACACCGTGAACTCATAATGCCCGTACCTTGTTCTAAAAGTTGTTTTATGAATATCTTCTTCCTTTATTCTCAGCTGATGGTACCCAGATCGAAGATCTATTTTTGAATAGACTGATGCTCCTCACATCTGATCAAACAGATCATCAATCCTAGGAAGTGGGTATCGATTCTTAATAGTTGCCTTGTTCAGCATTATGTAATCAATGCACAGCCTCAATGTGCCATCCTTTTTCTTTACAAAAATTACCGGCACTCCCCAAGGTGAGACGCTTGATCTTGTCAAAATTTCTTGTAACTGAGCCTTTAGCTCTACCAACTTGATGGTGGTCATTCTATAAGGTGCCTTAGATATGGGTTCAATTCTCGGCTTGATTTCTATTGCAAAGTAAAACTCTCATTTGGGTGGAAGACCTGGCAATTCCTCCGGAAACACATCACTGAAATCCCTTAACAATGGATATCTTTCCATGAAATCGTTATCTTCCTCTACATTTTCTATCATTTTTACTGCATACAAGGTGCAACCTCTATTTTTAGCCCTTTTTAGTTGCATAGCTATCAGTTTCCTAACTGCAACTTCACGTTTTACACCTTGAATGACGGCTGCTTTCTACAGGTCATCAAAACAAGAAATTTGTTTTTCATAACAGTCGACCTTTGCCTTATGTTCAGCCAACCAGTTAACTCCAATAATGATATCATATGATCCTAAAGGAGTGACATACAGGTCAACTTCGGTGGAGAAACTGGGCAAGTCAAGAATTACCCCAAAAAGGCACATTTCGACTGTATGGACATCATTATTCCCATAATGCACTGTCCATGTTTTATCCATTCGTTCCGCCTTTCTTTTTAATTTCATTGCAAGTTTAGCATAAATAAAGCATTCAATACCTCCGGTATCAAAAAGTATGACTACAGGTGTACCGAATAACTTACCTGGAACTTCTATAGGCGTAACTTATTTTTCAGCTTGTCTGTTAGCCACTGCAGCGTGTATCCTATGCTACTGATTGTGATCATCCTTCTTCAGAGGAAAGTGATTCACGTAGTGGTCCTTTCCACAGTTGAAGCATCCTCCAACTGGCCCTTTCCTAGGCTCAAATTTGTTACCAGCTTTGAAGTTATCATTTTGGCTTCCATAGGACTTTTGTCCATTGCCACTAACTTTTGTGAAGTTGTTCCGCACACTATTTACAGGTTTGTTCATCACATATTTCTTGTTGTTATCCTCAACAAAAAAAAAATTCATACCAAACCTTTTCCAAGGCCCCCTTTTGGGTGCGAGAGACGAAGAAGAATTGGGAATCTTCTTCCTTATCTCTTCCCTATGAGCAAAAATTGCTCTCAATTTCTGTTCCTGTCTAATTACCTTTTCAACAACTCCTTCCATGGTGGTTGGACCGTGGACATCCACTTCGCCACCAATGATGGGATTCAGTCCCATTATGAATTTCCATATTCTGAACTTCTCGTCAGCTTGGTACTACGGCACATACTTAAGGAGTTTAGTAAACCCTTCCCATTATTTTGTCACCGTCAGCCTTCCTTGCGACCAATTCTGAATTTCAGTCATTTTCCTATCAAAATAGAGTTGAGGCAGCCATCGTTGCCTAAAGTAACCCTTAAATTGATCCCAAGTTATGTTTGATTTGACAATATTCAACTCAACCTTACGGTTATCCCACCATGATGATGCTTCACGAGAAAGCTGATATGCTCCCCATATCACTTTGGTCTCTTCGGAGAAGTTTCTTATTGCAAAGTATTTCTCCATTTCGCTGAGCCAATTCTCAGCTCCGTCCCCAAGGGTTGTTCCATCAAACTTTGGAGGACTTATTCTCTTTATGTCATTTGTAAGTTCAGCCGCTAATCTTGCCCTTTTATTTTCAGGATGATTAGGAGCAATTATTGTTGTTGCAAATCAACAGCACCCCTAGATGCAAATCAAGGTTCTGAATTGATGTTTTAGGCATCCAGTGTGATTGCACAACATGAAAACCTCTCTCCAAGTGTGGGACTTGTGAAAATGAGAGAGGAATCTCTAGATTAGAGGTTGGTTCCTCAAACTCCTCTGATTTAGATCTATATTTGCACAACTACAGAGGTTCAGATCCTAATCCTACTCTAAATTGCAAGGAGACAGGGATAAAAATGCAAAAATGAAACTAAACTAAAGATGGTGATGCACCAAAAGGAGTGGTGAAACATTTTTTACCATGTAAATAGACACAAATTCATGAAATGCAACAAGGGAAAACATACACAAGCTGATAGATGTAATTAGAGGTCTTAAAATAAAGTAAAACAATACAAACAGAGGACTGAAAGCATTCACAGAGTTTGCACTGTCAATTCCATGTAAAAATCTCTTGCATTCCACCCTCAAAGAGGTATAAACCTGCTACAATACTTGAAAAAGGTCTGATTCTTACAACTATCACTTGCTGGAGGTGAAAGAAGAAGTTTGCAATGCCGAAAAGTGTTCAACCATGAAGAAATGAGCCAAATCTGGCTTTTACAGTGCATAGTTCGAGCCCAGGAGAGAGAAAACATAAAAAACATGGTAGCCCATTCTTCATTGATGGAAAATGCATTAAAACACCATGGAGGACCTTACAAACCCATACCCTGTCATTTTTGACCATATTGGAGAAGAATGTGACCCATTCTGTATTAAATTTGGTTGTTGAAATGTCATTTCTGGCCATGGACATGTACCAGAACTGTTTTTGAATTTTCTCTCTCTAAACTGAACTAAAATTAGAAATTGACCATGAAATCATGTAGAGAATTTTAATAGTTTTCCAATTATATAAATAACGTGAAAATCCGAGCTCTGGATCAAAAGATATGATCGTTTGAAGATTTAGGGCAAAAACGGCCCAAAAACGGATCGGCGGGAAAAAAATTCAAATTTTACCTCTTTTTTTTCTTTGGAAAATTTTTCAAAAATTCCCCACACTCCGCTGGTCGGATGCCACGTGGCAAGCTCTGATTCACTCTGGAATTCTCTCTCCTTCTCTTTTCCACGGGTTTTCCTTTTAAAATCGACCTTTTTATACACTTTTGGAAAAATTTCAAATTTGCCTCCAACCCCCGAACTCCTTTGCCACGTGGCAGCTTCCTATTGGCTGCGGGCCTCAAATGGGAAAATTTTCCACAAAAACTCCACCGAGCCATAACTTGAAAAATATAAGGAGTTAGGAGACAAACTTCACCTTTCTGGAAAGCTGAGAGAGAGTTCTATCTAATAGTGCCATTTCTAGAAATCCTTGAGTGCCTTAAAATCAAAAAATGTGGACTGAGGCACAAGAGAGGCAAGAACACAAGGAGTTAGCCACAAAAAATGAGCTGGGGCACATTTTGGATAACAATTTTGGTGACTCAGAGGGGTCATCTACATGCTAGATGAAAGTACCATAGCCTGAGCAGTCCATTGGGCATGAGGTATCGAATTTCTATTGAGAACCTCAACTGACTTAGAATGTGCAAGGAGGAAGATGGAATATCACCTGATGGGAAGAAGGGACTGCAAAACCTCTCCATGGACAGCAAGCTATGGCCAAAGCACGTAGGGAAAACAAACCTAACCGTAACAAAACAATGTGCACAAGCACTTGGAGGAATGAAATCTAATCTAATATTTATAAGGTTGGTAAATTGCCCTCTAGAAGCAACGCTTGAGATAGATTCCATTGACTGAATCTGTAGTTCGTCACCATCCAGAGAGGCCAATTGGAAGCATTTTTTGTTCTTTGCACTTTGTTACCCATGTTGGGCCACTCAATGACATCAATTTTGAATTCCTTTCCCCGGTTTTGCGCTTTCCACACAGCCCAGTTCAACACTAGATCTCCAACCTGAAAAGATCTATCCTTGGCCTTCCTATCAAAGGTCTTTTTGATCAAATCTTGGTCCTTTTCCATTGCTTGGGATGCCTAATTTCTGACCTCCTACAGCTCCATCAACTCTGTATATCTCACCTCCATGGGCTCAAACTCTAGCAACTCTAATTGCTTCATGAGTTCCAATGTTGGCAACTCAAGTGACATGGGCAAGATTGTCTCTCTTCCATAAACAAGTTTGAATGGAGAGTTACCTGTGGATCTCTTGGGAGTTATCCTATCAACCCATAAGGCTGATTTCAGTTTGGTATGCCAAGACCTCTAATTCTCATCAAGAGTCCTCCTAATGATCCTCAACAAGATCTTGTTTGTAGACTCGGCTTGGCCATTACCTTGAGGGTAATAGTTTGATGAAGTACTTAGGTAGATCCCGTTCTTGATAGCCCACTCAGTCACCTTGGTTCCAATGAATGCCAATGCATTATCTGAGATTATTGTAGTAGGTATACCAAATCTGGTTGCTATCCCCTCACAAAAGTCTAAGATGCTGGACTCATTTACTTCTTTGAGTGCTACTGCTTCAGTCCACTTGGTGAAGTAGTCCGTGGCTGTCAAAATCCATTTGTGCCCTTGACTGGAATTGGGATTAATGACTCCAATGAAGTCCAAACCCCATTGCATGAATGGCTGGTCAACTGAGATTGGATGTAATGGAAGGGCAGCAAGTATCTCTTTTCCTGTGAAGAATGCACAATTCTTACACCTCTTAATCCATGCATAGCAATTACTTAAAATTTTAGGCCAATAATAACCAGCCTTCATGATTTTTAGAGTTATCACTCTTGGTGTAAAATGACCACCAGCTATTCCACCATGGAACTCTTCCAACACCCTATGAATCTGATTTGTGCTAATGCATCTCAGCAGCACTCCATTCACATCTTTCTTGAACAAAACTCCTTCAACAATGGCATATGGGACAACGTGCAATCTGAAGTGTCTTCTTTGGGTCTTGTTCATCTCCAGGGGGCATAGTCCTATGCTTAGGAAGTGTATAATACCTTGGGTCCAACAAGGAGTGGGGGCAGCATTGTCTTCTTCTTGATTGCCACTTGGTCATGTCTGTCTTGAACTATCAAAACAACCTCTCCTTCATTGCATGATTCTTTTTGCTTCCCCAAAACCAGCTTCTCACACAATCCTTTTCCTCTTACTAGCTTGATGATTTTGATCTCAATGTCATACTCCATGACATGGGCAATCCAACCTACCCTTTTCTCATTCAAATCTTTTTTGAGGAGGAAATCCTTAACCCCAGCATGTGAGACCAGTAACTGGACCTTGTTGTTTGAGACTAAATGCTTGAATTTCTTCAAGCTTCTAATTACTGCCAGCACATGCTTCTCAATAAAAGAATACCTCACCTCATAGTCATCTAGGCTCTGGCTGAAGAAAGCAATTGGCTACTCATCGTTATCCTTGTTTTGTTGTACCAAAATGGCAGAAATAGTGTCATTACCTCCAAATGCATAGAGGATGAAATCCTTGGAGAAGTCCGGGTTGATGAGAGTTGGTGCTTGAGAAATGACTTCTTTGATTGCTTCAAAACTCTCCTTGCCTTTTGCTGTCCACTTGAAAGCCATGCTTTTCTTTAACATTTTGGTGATAGGTTTGACAAGGGCTGCAAAATCTGGGACAAACCTCCGAACAAAGTTTATCCTCCCCAAGAAACTCTGAAGGGCTTTCTTGTGGCTTAGCAATGGTAGTGCTCTTATGGCTTCAACTCTCTCTGGATCAATTGCTAATCCTTCTTTGGAGACAATATGGCCAGGAGCTTTCCTTCATGTGCAAGAAAGATACACTTCTTAGGATTCAAAGACACTCCAAATTTCCTACACCTCGTGAAAAACTTGTCTCAAATGAGAGAGGTGGTCTGCTACATTTTTGGAAAAAACAGTGATATCATCAAGGTAAATCAGCACCACATTGTTAATCAAACCTTTGAACGCCATGTCCATTGCTCTTTGGAAGGTAGCACCAGCGTTGGACAGACCAAATGCATCTTCCTATATGTAAAAGTCCCTCATTTGGTTGTGAAGGCTGTCTTGAACTGGTCTTCTTCCTTCACCATAATCTGATTGTAGCCGGAGTAGCCATCAAGTAGTGAAAACCTCTGGAGCCAAGCCAGCTCAGAGCCAGCCAGAACTTGCAAGATTTACTCCATGGAAGGGAGTGGGTAATGGTCCTTGAGAGATGCTCTATTTAAGTCTCTGAAATCAACACACAATCTGATCTCTCCACTCTTATTTCTGACTAACCAAGTTTGCAACCCAACTAGAATGCTTGATTGGGAATATGATTCTTGACTCAATCAGCTTGTCCAATTCTTTCCTCATGAGAGGCTCCATGTGTGGATTGAATGGTATTTGTTTCTACTTGATAGGCTTAGTATTTGGATCCAATTCAATGGTATGCTGAGCTAAGTTGGGATTGAAACCTTTCAAATCTTCATAGCTCCAAGAAAACACGTCAGGGAACTCTTGACACAGCTGTATGAACTCATACCTTTCTTGCTCAGTTGTCATCTTTCCAATTTGCAATGGTTTGTTCTCTTCCACCAAGATGGATACTGAATCTTCTCTCTTGACCTGAATGTTTGCTTTCTCTTTCCTAAACTGATCATTGGGATTAAAAATGGACTCCAAAGTGATAAGTCCCTTGGGCAGCTTGCTAGTTCTCAGCTGTACCACTTGGTCACCATAATGTTGTTCCTATTTTTCTTGATTCTTAGCTGAGAACTCAGCTTCTTCTTGCAAGAAATGGATGATTTACTGGTCATTCTCAAATACTTTCCAACTGACATTGTTATCCGGCACTGAAGGCCTCACAATCACATGGATGTTTGGTTGTACATTGTCTTTTTGAATGCTTTCCACAATGTCAAAGGCTGCCCCTACTGCTGCAAGCTTGTCAGCAGCTTGATTCTCTTTCCTAGGAATGGATTTGATGCCAAAACCCTCAAAATCTTCCATGAGGTCCCATACCCTGTTCTTGTAGCACTTGAGTAGATCATTCTTGGTAGCATGTTGTCCCTTGACCTAATTTACAATCAATTCACTTTCACCAAAGACTTGCAAGTTCTTTATTATCTTCTTGATTTCCCAATGCATCCCTTGCACCAAGGCTTCATATTCAGCAGTGTTATTTGAGCGTGCAAACTAAAATCTAAAAGCTGAATAGTACTTTACTCCTTGAGGTGAAACAAGCATAGCTCCACCTCCTGCACCTTGTCTACTTCTTGATCCATAAAAAAATAGCTGCCATACCTCATTTTCATCCTTGTGGTTTGGCTTGGTGATGCTAGGAATAGGCTGATTTTCTTCATGTATACAATAGACCCCTAGCTCAGATTCTTCTACTTCTTGATAAGAATCAAAAGCATGTACCTTGTTTTTCCATTCATCAAGAGTTAGATCTGGGATGCTCCCAACCTTGGTGTCAGCTTCATCAGTGCTTTGGGTGATCTTCTTGATCAAATGCTGAGCAATTGGCATTAATCTGACTTGGAGTGTAAGGCTCAATGTGGAAGTTTGCAATAGGTTCAGACCTGATTGTAGCTTTGGTTCCATACCTCATTCTGAACAGCATGTGTGACCAATCAGCAGACAAATATCCCCCAATCTTGGCTGTGAAGTCCCTTGACAAGCAAAGGGCAAAGAGTGGTGGAAGGTCTATGACTGATGCATCTTGTAAAAACAACAACATTTGGACATGCATGCAAGGTAAGAATCAAGTTTTAATCACTCCAACTATTTACTTACTGCTGTCCCATCTAGCTGCACTACCCCTTTGGATATTGTTTCATACTGGAGCCCTAGCTGATCAGCTATTTGTTTAGGCATCACTAAGCTACTTGCCCCAGATTCTATCATGTAATTGTGCACTAGCTGATTTCCAATGATTAATGAAACATAAAAAGGAGGGGGCTTTAACATTTTACTTTTCTATCCTCCATGATTCCCTCAGGCTGGGCAGCATTTGTGAGCACTTTCTCTGTATCTGAACTTGCTGATTTGAAGTTGGCCAGTCCTTCATGGCAGCTTGTAGCAAATCTCTTTGGCCTGGGATAGATAGGGATTCCCACATTGATATGTTGACATTTGTCTTCTTCATCTGATCGATGATACTGAATGGTGATGAAGGATCTCTTTGCTGTCCCTTTGTTTACACATTCACTCCTTGTAAGTGAGCAGCAACAACTAGTATTTGAGTTGGCCTAGGAGCTGTTCTTGGCAGGCCCTTGTGTATTTACAACTAGATTTTGTTTTCCAACCACTTATGGAACCATAGAAGGTCGTGGATTGGTTGGAGCTAATGGCTGTTCTTCACCCAAATTCCTCATTTTTGACCTTGTGTTGGCTGCAACACCTTGGGAAACTACTTGATTCATGCCACAAAAATCCTCTGCTTGCCAATTTACCAACGTGGTGTCATTTGGGGCTGATTGCTGTTGGAATGTTTCTTGTTGTTGGTTATTTCCTTGACTACCCTCACCCTCCACACTAGTAGTTGTCACCATTAATGCTTGATTCAAAGCACCATTGAAGCACATGGATTGGTTATGAGGTCCATTGCATAGAAAACATTAGTCATACTCCTGACTGCAACTGTCACGTTTTACACCTTGAATGCACGGCAATGCTTTCTAGAGGTCATCAAGATATGACATTTAGTTTGTAGGGCATGAACATGGTCTACCTTTGGCTTATGTTCAGCCAACTTGTTTGACTTCATATAATGCAGCTGGATCATAGGTGGTCCTAAAGTGAGTTGACATACAGGCTCACCTGTTAGGCTGGAGAAACTTCGGGCTGGTCAAGAAGGTACCCCTAAAAGGCACATTTGGGCTTGTATGGACCTCATTGAGAGTAACCATAATGCACTTTCCTATGTTTTATGCAGTTGCGTTCATGACTTTCTTTTGAAGCTCATTTGCAAGCTCTTGGAGCATGAAGTAGAAGCATTCATTTGAACTCTGATTTCTGGGAGTGGGACTACAGGAGTACCGAATAACTTACCTGGTGCTTCTATTGGTGTAACTTGGACTCTTTAAACTTGTCTGTTAAACAATGGCATGCGTGTAGGTCCTAGGGGCTACTGATTGTGATCCATCCTTGGATCAGAGGACAAGTGATTCAGCCCTAATGGCAATGCTATAAGACATAGTTGATAGTTATGCCTCCCACTGGCCCTGAATCAACATAGAAATATCAGAATTTGTTACCAGCTTTGAAGATAGTCATTTTAAACACCTTCCATAGGACTGTTGGCCTAACTGCCACTGGAACTTCTCTCCCAAGTCTGTTCCGCACACTATCTACAAGTTTGAAATCAGTCAGCTACTCATTGGGAGCTCTCTTGATGGTTGTCAGCTGCTCCAAAAGAGACAAGTTCATACTCAAACCTTCTCTCCAAATTGCTCCCTCATGAAGTGCTATACACGAAGCTGAATTGGGAATCTTCTTGATTGAACTCATCTCCTAAGAGCTTCTAAATTGCTCATTACAATTGCTGTTCCCCTTGAATGAAGATGCCAGCAACTTTTCAACAACTCACTTGCATGGTCATTGGACCGTGGACATCCAATTCGCCACAAAGGTTGGCAATCAGTCCCTTTAACATGAATCACCTGGAGTATTCTGAACTTCTCGTCCAATGAAGTATGAAATTTTCTTCAAGGCTGCATACTTAAGGAATTGGATGTAAACCCTGTCCCATTGATTTTGTCACCGTGGGCTACTACCTTGTGACCAATTCTGACATTTCAGGGGTTGTTCCTGTGCAAAATAGGGGTTGTTTTGCAGCCATTCTAATTGGCCTAAAGTAACCCTTGTTGATTGATGAAAGGCCTACCAGGTGGAGGAGTTGATTTGAGTTCTATTTGGTGGAGACTGGAGACCTTACGGATTCTCCTCACCACTGATGATCCTTACTCTTGGAGATAAGCTGCAGGTATGCTCAAACAAATCTTCTTCTGGTCTCCAACTCTTGACCTTATAGTGATTCTTATTGCATGAGTATTTCAGGCCATGCACTACTGAAACCAATTCTCAGATTCTTCCCCAAGGGTTGTTCCACCAGACTGTGTAGGAATTATAGCTCTTTATGTCATTTGTAAGAAAATTGCAGCAGATGCACATTAACTTTGCTGCAATAAAAATGAGACCTCTAATGTCCCACCGGGTGTGCCAAAACTGTTGCTGCAAATCAGCAACACCCCTGGATGTAAATCAAGGTTTTGAATTGATGTTTTAGGCATCCAGTGTGATTGCACAACATAGAAACCTCTCTCCAATTGTGGGACTTGTGAAAATGAGAGAGGAATCTCTAGATTAGAGGCTAGTTCCTCAAACACCTCTGATTTAGATCTATATTTTTCACAACTATAGAGGTTCAGATACTAATCCTACTCTAAATTGCAAGAAGACAGGGATAAAAATGTAAAAATGAAACTAAACTAAAGATGGTGATGCACCAAAAGGAGTGGTGAAACATTTTTTACCATGTAAATAGACACAAATTCATGAAATGCAACAAGGGAAAACATACACAAGCTGATAGATGTAATTAGAGGTCTTAAAATGAAGTAAAACAATACAAACAGAGGACTGAAAGCATTCACAGAGTTTGCACTATCAATTCCATGTAAAAATCTCTTGCATTCCACCCTCAAAGAGGTATAAACCTACTACAATACTTGAAAAAGGTCTTATTATTACAACTATCACTTGTTGGAGGTGAAAGAAGAAGTTTGCAATGCCAAAAAGTGTTCAACCATGAAGAAATGAGCCAAATCTGGCTTTTACAGTGCATGGGTCGAGCCCAGGAGAGAGAAAATGTAAAAACCGTGGGAGCCCATTCCTCATTGATGGAAAATGCATTAAAACAGCATGGAGGACCTTACAAACCCATACCCTGTCATTTTTGACCATATTGGAGAAGAATGTGACCCATTCTGTATTAAATTTGGTTGTTGAAATGTCATTTCTGGCCATGGACACGTACCAGAACTGTTTTTGAATTTTATCTCTCCAAACTAAACCAAAATTAGAAATTGACCATGGAAATAATGTAGATAATTTTAACAGCTTTCCAATGATATAAAGAACGTGAAAATCTGAGCTCTGGATCAAAAGATATGATCGTTTGAAGATTTAGGGCAAAAATGGCCCAAAAACGGATCGGCGGGAAAAAAATTTCAAATTTTACCTCTTTTTTGTCTTTGGAAAAATTTTCAAAAATTCCCCACACTCCACTGGTTGGACGCCACGTGGCAAGCTCTGATTCACTCTGGAATTCTCTCTCCTTCTCTTTTCCGCGTGTTTTTCTTTGAAAATCGACCTTTTTATACTCTTTTGGAAAATTTTCAAATTTGCCTCCGACCCCCGAACTCCTCTACCACGTGGCAGCTTCCTATTGGTTGCGGGCCTCAAATGGGAAAATTTTCCACAAAAACTCCACCGAGCCATAACTTGAAAAATATAAGGAGTTAGGAGGCAAACTTTACCTTTCTAGAAAGTTGAGAGAGAGCTCTATCTGATGGTGCCATTTCCAGAAAGCCTTGAGTGCCTTAAAATCAAAAAATGTGGACTAAGGCACAAGAGAGGCAAGAACACAAGGAGTTAGCCACAAAAAATGAGCTGGGGCACATTTTGGATAACAATTTTGGTAACTCAGAGGGGTCATCTGCCTGCTAGATGAAAGTACTAGTAGCCTGAAGCAGTCCATTAGGCATGAAGCCATCAAATATTCTATTTAGAACCCCAACTGACTTAGAATGTGCAAGGAGGAAGATGGAATATCATATGATGGAATCAAGGACTGCAAAACATCTCCAGGGACAGAAAGCTATGCCAAAGCACTTAGGGAAAGCAAAACTAACCTACAAAAAAAACAATTTGCACAAGCACTTGGAGGAATGAAAATCTAATCTAATATTTACAAGGTGGTAAATTTCCCTCTAGAAGTAACGATTGAGATAGATTCCATTAAATGGAATCTGTAGTTCTTCACCATCCAATGAAGCCAATTGGAAAGCATTGCTGTTCTTGCACTTCATGACCATGTATGGGCCACTCCAAATGACATCAAATTTTGAATGCCTTCCCAGTTTTTTCTCTATACACATCCCATTTCAACATTAGATCTCCAACCTGAAGAGATCTATCCTTGGCCTTCCTATCAAAGGTCTTTTTGATCAAAGCTTGGTCCTTTTCCATTGCTTGGGATGCCTGCTTTTTAACCTCCTGCAACTCCATCAACTCTGCATATCTCACCTCCATGGGCTCAAACTCTAGTAACTCTAATTGCTTCATGAGTTCCAATGTTGGCAACTCAAGTGACATGGGCAAGATTGTCCTCTCTTCCATAGACAAGTTTGAATGGAGAGTTACCTGTGGATCTCTTGGGGAGTTATCCTATCAGCCCATAAGGCTGATTTCAGTTTGGTATGCCAAGACCTCTGATTCTCATCAAGAGTCCTCCTAATGATCCTCAACAAGTTATTGTTTGTAGACTCGGCCTGGCCATTACCTTGAGGGTAATAGTTTGATGAAGTGCTTAGGTAGATCCTGTTCTTGACACCCCACTCAGTCACCCTTGGATCCAATGAATTGCCAATGCATTATCTGAGATTATTGTTGCAGGTATACCTAATTTGGTTGCTATCCCCTCATAAAAGTCTAAGATGCTGGACTCATTTGCTTCTTTGAGTGCTACTGCTTCAGTCCATTTGGTGAAGTAGTCCGTGGCTATCAAAATCCATTTGTGCCCTTGACTTGAATTGGGATTAATGACTCCAATGAAGTCCAAACCCCATTGCATGAATGGCTGGTCAAACTGAGATTGGATGCAATGGAAGGGCAGCAAGTCTCTCTTTTCCTGTGAAGAATGCACAATTATTACACCTCTTAATCCATGCATAGCAATCACTGAAATTTTTAGGCCAATAATAACCAGCCTTCATGATTTTTAGAGCTGTCACTCTTAGTACAAAATGACCACCAGCTGGTCCACCATGGAATTCTTCCAACACCCTATGAATCTGATTTGTGCTAATACATCTCAGCAGCACTCCATTCACATCTTTCTTGAACAAAACTTCATCAACAATGGCGTATGGGACAGCCTGCAATCTGAAGTGTCTTCTTTGGGTCTTGTTCATCTCCAGAGGGCATAGGTCCTATGCTTAGGAAGTGCATTATACCTTGGGTCCAGCAAGGAGTGGGGGGTAGAATTGTTTTCTTCTTGAGTGCCACATGGCTCATGGCTGTCTTGAACTGTCAAAACAGCCTCTCCTTCATTGCATGCTTCTTTTTGCTTCCCCAAAACCAGCTGCTCACACAATCCTTTTCCTCTTACCAGCTTGGTGATTTTGATCTCAATGTCATACTCCATGACATGGGTGATCCAACCTGCCCTTTTCTCATTCAAATATTTGTTGAGGAGGAAGTCCTTAACCCTAGCATGTGAGACCAAAAAACTGGACCTTGTTTTTTGAGACTAAATGCTTGAATTTCTTCAAGCTTCTGATTACTGCCAGCACATGCTTCTCAATAAAATAATACCTCACCTCATAGTCATCTAGGCTCTGGCTGAAGAAAGCAATTGGCTGCTCATCGTTATCCTTGTTTCTGCTGTACCAAAATGGCAGAAAATAGTGTCATTACCTCCAAAATGCATAGAGGATGAAATCCTTGGAGAAGTCCGGGTTGATGAGAGTTGGTGCTTGAGAAATGGCTTCTTTGATTGCTTCAAAACTCTCCTTGCCTTCTGCTGTCCACTTGAAAGCCATGCTCTTCTTTAACATTTTGGTGATGGGCTTGACAAGGGGTTGCAAAATCCAGGACAAACGTCCGAACAAAGTTTATCCTCCCCAAGAAAACTCTGAAGGGATTTCTTGCGGCTTGGCAATGGTAGTGCTCTTATGGCTTCAACCCTCTCTGGATCAATTGCTAATCCCTTATTTGGAGACAATATGGCAAAGGAGCTTTCCTTAATGTGCAAGAAAGATACACTTTCTTAGGATTTAAAGACACTCCAAATCTCCTGCACCTCGTGAAAACTTGTCTCAAATGAGAGAGGCAGTTTTGCTATATTTTTGGAAAAAAACAGTGATATCATCAAGGTAAATCAGCACCACGTTGTTAATCAAACCTTTGAACGCCATGTCCATTGCTCTTTGGAAGGGTAGCACCAGCGTTGGACAGACCCAAATGGCATCTTCCTGTATGTAAAAGTCCCCCCATTTGGTTGTAAAGGCTGTCTTGAACTGGTCTTCTTCCTTCACCATAATCTGATTGTAGCCTGAGTAGCCATCAAGTAGTGAAAACCTCTCGGAGCCAGCCATAACTTGCAAGATTTTTCTCCATGGAAGGGAGTGGGTAATGGGTCCTTGAGAGATGCTCTATTTAAGTCTCTGAAATCAACACACAATCTGATCTCTCCACTCTTATTTCTGACTGGAACCAAGTTGGCAACCCAACTAGAATGCTTGATTGGGAATATGATTCTTGACTTAATCAGCTTGTCCAATTCTTTCCTCATGAGAGGCTCCATGTGTGGATTGACTGGTCTTTGTTTCTACCTGACAGGCTTAGTATTTGAATCCAATTCAATGGTATGCTAAGCTAATTTGGGATTGAAACCTTTCAAATCTTCATAGCTCCAAGCAAACATGTTAGGGAACTCTTGACACAGCTGTATGAACTCATACCTTTCTTGCTCAGTTGTCATCTTTCCAATTTGCAATGGTTTTGTTCTCTTCCACCAAGATGGATACTGAATCTTATCTCTTGACCTGAATGTTTGCTTTCTATTTTCTAAACTGATCATTGGGATTAAAAAATGGACTCCAAAGTGATAAGTCCCTTAGGCAGCTTGTTAGTTCTCTGCTGTACCACCTGGTCACCATACTGTTGTTCCAAATTTTCTTGATTCTTAGCTGAGAACTCAGCTTCTTCTTGTAAGAAATGGATGATTTACTGGTCATTCTCAGGACACTTGCCAACTAACATTGTTATCTGGCACTGAAGGCCTCACAATCACGTGGATGTTTGGCTGTACCTTGTCTTTTTGAATGCTTTCCACAATGTCAAAGGCTGCCCCTACTGCTGCAAGCCTGTCAGCAGCTTGATTCTCTTTCCTAGGAATGGATTTGATGCTAAAACCCTCAAAATCTTCCATGAGGTCCCACACCCTGTTCTTATAGCACCTTAGTAGATCATTCTTGGCAGCCATGCTGTCCTTTGACCTGATTTACAATCAATTCACTTGTCACCAAAGACTTGCAAGTTCTTTCTTTTCTTCTTGATTGCCCAATGCATCCCTTGCACCAAGGATTCATATTCAGCAGTGTTATTGGAGCATGCAAACTGAAATCTAAAAGCTGAATAGTACCTTACTCCTTGAGGTGAAACAAGCATGGCTCCAGCTCCTGCACCTTGTCTACTTCTGGATCCATCATAAAACAGCTGCCATACCTCATTTTCATCCTTGTGGTTTGGCTTGGGTGATGTTAGGAATAGGCTGATTTTTCTTCATGTATACAATAGACCCCTAGCTCAGATTCTTCTACTTCTTGATAAGGATCAAAAGCATGTACCTTGTTTGCCCATTCATCAAGAGTTAGATCTGAGATGCTCCCAACCTTGGTGTCAGCTTCATCAGTGCTTGGGTGGTCTTCTTGATCAAATGCTGAACAATTGGTGTTGATCTGACTTGGAGTGTAAGGGCTCAATGTGGAATTTTTGCAATAGGTTCATACCTGATTGTAGCCTTAGTTCCATACCTCATTCTGAACAGCATGTGTGACCAATCAACAGACAAATATCCCCCAATCTTGGCTGTGAAGTCCCTTGACAAGCAAAGTGTAAAGAGTGGTGGAAGGTCTATGACTGATACATCTTGTAAAAACAACAACATTTGGACATGCATGCAAGGTAAGACTCAAGTTTTTTAATAACTCCAACTGTTGCTACCGCTATCCCATCTAGCTGCACTACCCCTTTGGATATTGTTTCATATTGGAGCCCTAGCTGATCAGCTATTTTTTTTAGGCATCACTGAGCTACTTACCCTGGAGTCTATCATGCAATTGTGCACTAGCTGATTTCCAATGATTAATGAAACATAGAAAGGAGGGGTCTTCAACATTTTACCTTGCTGTCCTCCATGATTCCCCTCAGGCTGGGCAGCATTTGTGAGCACTTTCTCTTGCATCTGAACTTGCTGATTTGAAGTTGGCCAGTCCTTTATGGCAGCTTGTAGCAAATCTCTTTGCCCTGGGATAGATAGGGTTTCCCACATTGATATGTTGACATTTGTCTTCTTCATCTGATCGATGATACTGAATGGTGATGAAGGATCTCTTTGATATCCCTTTGCTTGTACACATTCACTCCTTGCATGTGGGCAGCAATAACTGGTATTTGAGTTGGTCTAGGAGCTGTTCTTGGCAGGCCCTTGTGCATTTGACAATTAGATTTTGTCTTGCCAACCATTTGTGGAGCCATGGAAGGTTGTGGATTGGTTGGAGCTAATGGCTATTCTTCACCTAAATTCCTTCATTTTTGACCTTGTGTTGGCTGCAACACCTTGGGAAACTGCCTGATTCATGCCACAAAAAATCCTCTGCTTGGCAATTTACCAACGTGGTGTCATTTGGGGCTGATTGCTTTTGGAATGTTTCTTGTTGTTGGCTGTTTCCTTGACTGCCCTCACCCTCCACACCAGTAGTTGTCACCATTAATGCTTGATTCAAAGCACCATTGAAGCACATGGATTGGTTATGAGGTTCATTACATGGAAAGCACTAGTCATACTCCTGAGTAATGTTGTTTTGCGTTGACACCAATGCCTTAGAGGTAGATATGGCATTTGGATTGTAGGGCTAAAATGGTCTATTGGCAGGAAGCCCTCGTTTGATTCATATTTGCAGTTGGATTAGGTGGTCTTTGTGGTTGGTATGGTTGCCTGTTAGGCTGAGCTTGGGGCTGGTAAGAAGGTCTAAAACCTTGGGCTTGTTGCCTCTTGAGAGTAACCAGCTCATTGCCTAGGTTTTGCAGTTGCTTCATGACTTCTTGAAGCTCATTTGGGGCACTTGGAGATGAAGTAGAAGCTTCATTTGAACTCTGATTTCTAGGAGTGGGAGAAGGAGCCAAATTAGGTGCTTGATTGGTATTTGGACTCTCTAAATTTGGAAACAATGGCATGGGAGGTCCTAGGGGCTAGTTTGCCAGCTTGGATCAAACAATTTTCAGCCCTAATGGTAATGCTATAAGCCATAGGGATAGTTATGACTCCCATGAACTGAATCAACATAGAAATATCATAATTTAGAGCTTTGAGATAGTAGAGAAAAGCACCTTTTGCTGTTGGCCTGATTGCCACTGGAATTCTCTCCCAAGTCTTTTGAAATCTGAAGTTGAAATCGGTCAGCTACTCATTGGGAGCCCTCTTGATGGTTGTCAGCTACTCCAAAAGAGACAAGTTGTCTCCCTTCTCTCCAAATTACTCATGATGTGATATACATAGCTGATTCCAATTTGTGATTGAACCAGCTCCAAGGCTTCTAAACCATTGCAATGCTTTCCCCCTTGAATGAAGATGCCAGAAACTTGACAACCACTTACATCTCATTGATTTCATGAATTACACAAAGGTTGGCAATGTCTTTAACATGATCACCTGGAGTAGTCTGATTCTCTCCAGTGAAGTATGGAATGTTCTTCAAGGCTGCAATTGGAATTGGATGTTGTGCATTGAGAGCAAGTGGGCTGCTGCTAGTGAAATTGACATAGGGGTTGTTTTTGTGCCATTCTAATTGGCCTTAGAACCCTTGTTGATTGAATGAAAGGCCTACCAGGTGGAGGAGTTGAGAGAGTTCTGTTTGGTGGAGATGGAGACCTTTGGATTCTCCTCCCACTTTTCCTTACTCTTGGAGATAACTGTAGGTATTCAAACATCACTTATTCTTCTCCAACTCTTGACCTTGTAGTGATTCTTCTCATGAGTTTTCAGGCCTGCACTACTGAAACCAATTGATTCTTCCCCTTGGAGTCACCAGATGTGCAAATTATAGCTCTTTTCAAGCAAGAAAATTGTAGTAGATGCACATCAACTTTGCTATGATAAAAATGAGACCTCTAATGTCCCACCGGACATGCCAAAACTGTTGTTGTAAATCAGCAACACCCCTGGATGCAAATCAAGGTTCTGAAATGATGTTTTAGAGCATCCAGTGTGATTGCACAACATGGAAACCTCTCTCTAAGTGTGGGGACTTGTGAAAATGAGAGAGGAATCTCCAGAATAGAGGCTAGTTCCTCAAACTCCTCTGATTTAGATCTATATTTTACACAATTACAGAGGTTCTAGATCCTAATTCTACCCTAGATTGCAAGGAGATAGGGATAAAAAATGTAAAAATGAAACTAAACTAAAGATGGTGATGCACCAAAAGGAGTGGTGAAACATTTTTTTGCCATGTAAATAGACATAAATTCATGAAATGCAACAAGGGAAAACATACACAAGCTGATAGATGTAATTAGAGGTATTAAAATGAAGTAAAACAATACAAACAGAGGACTGAAAGCATTCACAGAGTTTACACTGTCAATTCCATGTAAAAATCTCTTGCATTCCACGATCAAAGAGGTATAAAACCTATTACAATACTGTGAAAAAGGTCTGATTCTTACAACTATCACTTGCTGGAGGTGAAAGAAGAAGTTTTTCAATGCCAAAAAGTGTTCAACCATGAAGAAATGAGCCAAATATGGCTTTTTACAATGCCATGGGTCAAGCCTAGGAGAGAGAAAACGTAAAAAAAACGTGAGAGCCCATTCCTCATTGATGGAAAATGCATTAAAATAGCACGGAGGACCTTTCAAACCCATACCCTGTCATTTTTTGACCATATTGGAGAAGAATGCGAACCATTCTGTATTAAAATTTGGTTGTTGAAATGTCATTTCTGGCCATGGACACGTACCAGAACCGTTTTTTGAATTTTATCTCTCCAAATTGAACCAAAAATTAGAAATTGACCATGGAATCATGTAGAGAATTTTAACAGCTTTCCAATAATATAAAGAACGTGAAAATATAAGCTTTGGATCAAAAGATATGATTGTTTGAAGATTTAGGGCAAAAATGGCCCAAAAAACGGATCGACGGGAAATTTTTTCAAATTTTACCTCTTTTTTGTCTTTGGAAAAATTTTCAAAAATTCCCCACACTCCACTGGTTGGACGCCACGTGGCAAGCTCTGATTCACTCTGGAATTCTCTCTCCTTCTCTTTTCCGCGTGTTTTTCTTTGAAAATCGACCTTTTTATACTCTTTTGGAAAATTTTCAAATTTGCCTCCGACCCCCGAACTCCTCTACCACGTGGCAGCTTCCTATTGGCTATGCGGGCCTCAAATGGGAAAATTTTCCACAAAAACTCCGCTGAGCCATAACTTGAAAAAATATAAGGAGTTAGGAGGCAAACTTTACCTTTCTGGAAAGCTGAGAGAGAGCTCTATCTGATGGTGCCATTTGCAGAAAGCCTTGAGTGCTTTTAAAATAAAAAAATGTGGACTAAGGCACAAGAGAGGAAAGAACACAAGGAGTTAACCACAAAAAATGAGTTGGGGCACATTTTGGATAATAATTACATTATCATTATCAACACCCAGATTCCCTCCATTAGTGTTGTCCACAGGAGGTGGCTGATCATTTATATCAGCTTCTTCTTCCTCCTCTTCATTGTCCATTGGCTGCTATTCCAGAATAGTCAAACGATCTCTCATATCTAGTAGGGCAGCAAGGATTTCATCCAGCTTTTGAGCAGTAGCTGCTTCTCCACCCAGTAACAGGTTGTTCGCAGCATTCCCTCTTGTTCTGACCATTTTTCTGTTTAATAAGAAAATGTAAACCTTATTAATATTGTGGACTCATTAGGTCCAAGAGCTGCAACCTTCAGCTCTGATACCAAGATGTAACATCCCCATTTGAAGATACTAGAACAAGGGAATTTTTTTTTAAACAACGTTCCGTGTTATGAATTATATAATTTAAACACACGTTCAAGTTTTAATAATTGTTCTCTATCCAAATAATGCAGTTTGGATCACACAATTTCCCTTTAAAACTAATGTTCTCTGTTCACATATTTGTAATATGGAACACACATTTAGTGCCATTCAATCATATAATAGATTACATATGCTGCTGTAAATGAATCGAAGAGCTACCGATCTCCCATTTTCATGGCTCAGAGTTTCAACGATCTCTCATTTCATGACTCGGCAACTTACCGATCCTTCATGTTCATCATGCATAGTATAATATATATACAAGGTTCTCTTACCATTTCTAGTTATCGAAGTGATCCATTTAAGAGGCCTATCTGAATATCTGTTACTGATATTCATTTGACATCCTGCATCTTAAATTAGGTGATTAGGACAATGCAACTAGCACTTGCGATACTTTGGCCAAATATTTTCACATGCTTTGCATGATCATATTCCTGGATGTGATACACACCAACGGAATACGTCCTTCACCTCACTTCGTCTGTTATCTAGATTGGTCTTTTTTGGTTCCTACCAGTCCTTCCAATTTAAGGTCAACTCTAACTCTAACTAGCAATATGAACGAGTATAGGAAGTTACTCATGGTAAATAAAGATACGCAGACATACAGTGTCATCCCTAGACGACTCTGTGTGTCTAGTTATCTTTAGTCCTCCGGAGTCACTCCATATACGTGATCACATTCCTATCCCCAGCCAAGATTTTAGTATTCAGCTTATGTAATCTTGATGATTTAATTCGAGAGGGCATTGTAATATGTCAGCTATAACATTGTGTCGTCATGAAGGCCCCGCCTTCATAAAGACACCATGTTGTAACTGGCGTATGTCAATGTCCTATGGAATCCTCCCATCAAGAGTACACATCCAGCTCAAATGATTTGGTTATGATCTTAATATTTATGGTCAACTTTCAGCAGTCATGCTGATCCTTTATCCTCGTTCTTGTTACAGTTGTATGTAGCTAAGAGAGACTAAATCCATCTTCTAGCTTAATATGCATCTTCTCCTTCGTACCGAAGGGTTGCATTTTCTCTACTTGGTTCTTTTCTTAATCCTTGGATTAAGCAGCCCATTACCGATAGACTTAATAAGTTTAACCTATTAAACTTAACCAAGTTTTTCCACAACTGAAAAACAAATTCAGAATTCCAGCTTATTAGACGTCATTAAAACGAGGTCTAATTCTCAATGAATATATTCATTTATTCTCCTTAACCTTACATAGTTTAGGGTCTGTTAATCATGGATATATTTTTCCCATATCCTTACTTTCTCAATTTAACATTCGAGGCTATTAACGGAGTTTGAATACGAAGTTCGACTGCTCCTAAGTTATTTGATATTCCTTAGCTTTCAAGCTAATCTCAAATACCTATCAGTTATGTGATCATGTTCTTCCTAATCCTTTTTAATGTCAATTAAAAATTCATCTTACCCCAAGTATGAACTAATTGCACATATCAACGTAAAAGTTACATTTAGGTAAGAATAGATATCAGTTCCTTTTACATTCATCTAAAAACATTTGAATAATTCCAAATCAAGAATTAATGTTATATTCCCAACTTAATCAACAATATCAAACTAATACAGTCATTAAAATATCACACTTGTATTTGTATTCATCCATCCATTTCATAATCTATACATTTGTCAGTCCAAATGACTGGACTTTGTTTATATAAAACAACATTACAACTCATAAGATAGAAGAATAGAATTTCTTCTTTTCTCAATTCCTCGTAGAGGAATAATAACTATCAAATACAATCCATCTTCAGTCAATCAAAAGAAGTATCAGAAAACAACCATGTCTTCGTTTTACTCAAATTCCATCTGCAAATTACTTGCACAGGTCAGTTCATTGAACTAAGCATATTAAGCACTTGTCATTAAAATGAGGTGCTTCTAATTAACTGTCTCAATAAAAGAACCCTGCTTTTATGAAACGTTAATATGAACATCAATCAAGAATTAAGTATAAAAAAGAATGATCAGCATAACAACCGAAACATCTAATTACCATCCAAATCAGTCAAAGAACTACTGTCCTTTTTCCTAAATGATCATTACACAAAGTAATTTCCTTCAAACAGTTCCAGATTACAACCTCTGTAAAAACTAGGAACACACGTAAGCATATTGCTGTTATAACATAACTGCTATCCATTCCATTCCCTTACATTAGTAATAAATGCAAAGGATAAAATTTGACTGAAAACATAAACCAATTTACCTTCCTTTCAGTCCATGCAACTCATTTGATTTCAAGTAATCAAATACAGATGAGAAAAGAAAACAACAATAAAATGTAGATGCTTAACCCAAAGCAATACAAAATTTGTTCCATAACGATTACAGATTTCTAACTGTATAAGAGACGAATGACCATTATTCCAAGTTATCCATTCTCACTCCTATTCCTTTCCTCATGATTGTACTGAAAGTTAAATCCAAACGAGACATCAATCAAAGATAACAGTTCAGAGTGAAACTTACAAAATCTATTTAGAATTCACTTTCCAACATCAAGGAATAAATCCATTCCTATTCATCTTTAAATAAAAACAAGGAAGAATTTATTATCCATATCAATGAAATGAATACAACAGTTTTACAATGAAATATAATTGATATTCGTTCAATCTTCTTCAATATTGATTACACATATATAGGAAATATACTCCCTAAATAATAGGAAGTAGTTTATAACAACTCACTAACTTACGGGAGTTGTTTCTAACACACTAACCAAATATAATTGTTATTGTTGTTTTATATAATAACTAATAACAATTTACTAACACATACTTACAACTTAATAATTACTTCACGTAATTATTGTTTACTAATGGAGCACTAATTAAATATTTCCTAACATTCCCCCCCTTAGTGCGAACATGGGGAAAAATTGCCTTTGTACTTGCACCTGCTCATGATCTGGTGATTTTCATAGGATGATGACAAACCTCAGGGATGGTTTTGCAAACGGTTGACCACAAACCGAGAATGGTGGTTTTGCAATTGGTTTACCACAAACCACAAAGTGATGGTTTTGCGAATGGATTACCAACAACCAAGAATGGTGGTTTTGCTATTGGTTTACCACAAACCACAAATGAAGGTTTTCGAGTGGTTTACCTACAACCACATCATGATATGCAAAGTACTATTCTCAGCCCTCGTCACATCTCACTGCAGGGAATACAATAGGAAATTCTGCTGAAATCTGTTGCTCATACATACATAGAAAAAGCTGACATACTAGAAATGGAACATTGGAATGATGTTCCCCCCCTCAATGTGAAATTTCCACTTATTGAAAACAAGATCATTACAAACTGAGGCACACCACACTGGAAGCACTGAAATCAAACTGCACACACACACATGTCACCAAAGCTGATATGTGGCCCCGTCGTTGGCAACTGACGAGAGGTCGCTGAATGACCTCCAACCTCCGATGCCTCCTGCCTCCGATATCATGCTCAGAACAAGAAGTCTTCAGAACCATTGTCTTCATTTACTTGTTCTTCCTCATTCTCTGATCTTTCTTCAGTAATAAAGTTGGCCTCAATTCCTTTGAGTTTTCCACTAAGTATATCTTGAGCTCGAGCTCTACAAAATGAAGCTGTATGCCCCTTTTTCTTACAGTAGAAACATTCTCTTTCCTCTTTATATTTAGAAAAAAAATTGTACTTCCTTTTTACATACATTGTTGTTTCTTCTTCTATATCTTCTTTGGTTCGTTTTTCCTCAGCTAGGAGAGCTGATATCATATCTTCCAATGAGTTAGAAGGTATCTAACCAAGAGTGAAAACAACATTACTGTATTTGGGTGGTAAACTATTCAGCAGAATAGCTTTTGCATCCTCGTCGTCTACTGGGGCTTTTACTTCTGTAAGTTGTCTCAGAAGAGATCATAAATTGTTGATGTGACTAGACATTATATCTCCATCACTCATTTTGAGCTTGAACAACTGAAGTTTTAGAGAAAACTTTGCATTGACTGCTTTTGAACCAAATAATTTGCTCAGATTATCCCAGATGTCCTTCGAGTTTTTATCTAGATCAACATAATGTAATTCAGAATCTGAGAGGGCAAGGCCAATAATGGCTTTGGCTTTATCATCCCGTATTTCCCATTCTACCAATCTGGTCAGATCTGAAGGTGATGGTTCTTTTCCATCCACTATCCTCCAAAGATTTTTGTTCATCAACTGCATCTGGATCTTGACTTTCCATGTGTGAAAATTGAGACCATTGAATTTTTCTAGTGGAATGTCCATTATATCTTAGAGTGTCGGTTTCAACCGAAAATGCACTCTTTTACATGACCTCAAATTTTTAATGACACTTGACGAAAATAATATCTACAATAATAACATTAATATTTCAATGATAAAACAAGACTAAAATTAAATAGCAACGTAAAACTTTGGACAACTCGACCAAGCAGGAATTAAAACGAATTGTAAAACTAACGACACTACTGACCTACCCAAAATAATATAAAATGAATGGAGGTAGAATATTACTGTCCTTATGAATCCTTCACTTCCACGTGTATGAAATTTGCAGTCTATATTAAGGCTACCAGTTGGTATCTTGGACGCAATAATGTGAATGGGCGCTTCAGGAGCTCAATGAATAACACAGCATGTCTTCAAACGCTGCCATTAAAATAGATCTACCAATAAAATTGTCTTGCCTGGCAGAGATACTCTCGACCATGAACCAGTAAAACACGAGAGCGCAGATCAAATATTCGGTGGCAAATAAAAATTTCTGTAAATGACAGTGATGGGTATTATCTATGGAGTACAGATCAAGAAGAAGTGAAAGTTTTTGTAGATTCCACGCCCAGGAAAGATCTATTATATTCGGTGCCAATAGAATACAAATGCCAAGAGAAGTGGATCGACTGTCCTTGGGAAAGTAACAATCAATCTCACTTCTCTACAATAAACATTCTATTTCAGAATACTCTGGATTGCAAATGTGAATTTCAAACACCAACTGTGCTGACACCAAGACTTAACAGTATACAGAAATCAAAGAACATATATGATGTCAAACCCATAAATTACACGGCCGCCAAACAAGGTGAAAATTGTCTAAGCTTGCCACACTTTCTGGAAAACTGGCCTATCACCATGTCGCCGGCCAAATAGGGAGAAATTCAAATAGAAGTCCTTGTCCAGATTGTCAAAGGCAAACCTGTACCATATGCTACATAACGTGATTTGGAGCAGTCAAACCTTATTTCTTAATGACAGGCTGATAGATGAATCCAGATCCATGACATGACCAAAATCAATCCATATTTTTGATTTCCACAGATTTAACGCTCTGGTACCAATTGAAATGAATACAACAGTTTTACAGTGAAATATAATTGATATTCGTTCAATCTTCTTCAATATTGATTACACATATATAGGAAATATACTCCCTAAATAATAGGAAGTAGTTTATAACAACTCACTAACTTACGTGAGTTGTTTCTAACACACTAACCAAATATAATTGTTATTGTTGTTTTATATAACAACTAATAACAATTTACTAACACATACTTACAACTTAATAATTACTTCACGTAATTATTGTTTACTAATGGAGCACTAATTAAATATTTCCTAACAATCAATACTTCCTTTCAAGCAGGCACATATGAATACCAAAAACAAGTTGGCAAAACATCGTATCCATCATAGAACAAGCAATACAAAGAATGCATACTATGTTCTTACTGTACTAGAAGAATTCATACTTCATTCACTATATTATAACCAAATGAACAGTTATACAGTCGCTTTAACAAATATTCACACGACTTTCTATACCTATGAACGCACACAGTTCATAAATAATAATTTGCACTTTGCTATAACCTACAGCAAGTCTAACCCGTATTGTACAGTAAAGCTCTATTATTTCTATTTACAGAATTCAAATAGCAAGAAGAGAAAATTCATACATTTAACTATTTCCATAAGAAAACATCCATTTTCTTCAAACACAACAAGAATCACTCAAGTCGAGTTCTTTTTTTTTATTATTGACAGTGCAAAATCATAGATCACACAAAACATTTAAATCTTCTGTTTGTACAGAAAGAAAACAACACTCAGAAAAATAATCTAAATATCACTGTCACTTCCATCAAGCTGAATTCCAAATGCTCAATGAAACCCAATTACCATTTCTTTCAAAATCTAAAACAACAGAAAGAAGAAGAACTCGTTTCCTTATAATTTTCAGTAAAGAAACAATCATTTTCTTCAAAATGTAATAAGAATACCCAAGTCGTGTTTGTTTTATAATGACAGCTCAAACCCATATTGACAATAGAACGATTGTTCAACAATGTCAAACAAACTCACACAGCCTGTACAGTTTTCATTTAATATGCCATTTGTAAAGAAATACCTAGTTCGAGTTCCTTATCAACAGACATTTCTACCCAAATTCCCATTCTTCTATTTCATAATGATGTGCAGAACCTAGAAATGCAATATTCATATAACAATACCTATATCAAGACAAACCCGCATAGGGTATTAGATGTGCAAGCTTGGTACAGTCAAAACAATCTCAAACAGCAAGCTAATTCACCTGTATTTCATTCATTTGCACAGAAATTCAAAGCCAAGTTCATTTTCACGGAGACAGTTCGAATCAAAAGATCAAACCGTAACCACAAAACACAATAGAATCAACTTTTCATCACAGCAAGGAGAAAGCATAATTCATTTATAATTTCAGAAGAAAAACAATTACTTTCTCCAACTCCCACGAATATCCAAGTCGTATTCATCCTTCCACTTTTACAAAAGAAAAGCACAACACTCAGAATATTACTATCACTTCCATCAAACCGAGCTGATAATGCTCAATAAAACCTAATTACTATTTCCTTCAGAATCTAAAATAGCAGAAGGAAGAGGAACTCGTTTCCTTAAAAATTTCAGTAAAGAAACAATGTCAAAACAACTCGCACAACACACACGATATCATAATATAAGGATGAATTCCCCAATATTGTCGAATCAATTCAACATAGCATAGACTGTATTTTAACTTAATACTTATGCAAAGAAAGTTCAAATCGAAAAAGCAAAGACAAAACGACTCTACCCAGAATCATTTCAAACATGACAACAAAATCAAATAAACCCAAAACCCCCTTCATCAGAAGAGCAGGGTTTTTTTAATGAGACGTTTAAGCAAAGCAAGTAGTTTAAAGATAACGGCTTAACATGCCTGTAATCCTTCCTGAAGCTCGAAGAAAACCGTGCCTACAGGAGTTATTTCCTTCCACGACAATAGTAGCAAGCTTCCCAAACAATCACCTTCCTCTACAGGCTCAGAAATAGTCTTCGATTTTCCAAAGAAACAGAGATAACAATCAAACACAACTGGTTCGACAGAACCATAAAAAACCAAATGCAGAGCAACTTCCAAAAATCCGAACGAACACAATAACAACAAAATTTCCTCCATACTCTTTCCAAGGTGGGCTGGTCGCGAAGACCAAGAAAATTAAATGCATTGAAGGCTCTACCTTTTTCCTCTTTCCTCACGCCACCGCCGACTCGGGTTGGTGAATTGCCAAATTCAAATTTTGCATGAAAACAGAGTTTAGTCTCATGACTAACTGAATGTCCCTATCTTTTCCCTGTTCCCGCCAAACTTGGTGCTGTCCACGTAAGGACCACATTCATTGCCCATTAAATTTCCTTCCATCCTTATCCTTTCCATCCCCCATGGGTCTGTGCGTCCCCTTCCTTAGGTTAGGATTAGTTTAGGATTTAATAGTGTTCATACCTAGGTCATAGGTTAATAGGACTTAGTTCTATTTTCACCCTTAGAATTTAAAAATCCACATAGGATAGTAGTTAGGATATAAGGTAGAACTTAGGAGTAGATTAGGGTCTAATTCCCCTCACACTTAATTAATCAATTTCCAATCAAGTCCTTCCGACTGTTAGTTATATTAACATTAAGCAGGACATTTCGTCCCATGTTTTACATGCCTGAGCCACCCACATCCAGGCCTTTATCACCTTACGGGGTCTAGCATTACAATAGTGTATGGTTCGAGAATCAAACCTTTTTTGTTGGTATCTACGTGCCAGTTATTCATACCTGAAATCAGGTGCTGCAACATTTATATCAACCTTCAGTCTGGTTTATAAGTAAATCAGCAAAGCGATTACAAGAAGACCACAACATACCTTGGATCAATGGAATTCATCAAGCATACGACAGATCTGGTGTCACATCAACAAATATACAAGCTATAATAACTGCTGTCCCATGAAAACAAATTACAGTATGCAAGAATCCAGATTAGCAACACATTCCTTTAAGATCAAAAATATATCTTAACATGTTTGTCGTCATTTCAGCAGTTACAACATTAAGAAAGTAATCACCATGATAAACTACAAAAATCAGTGTGTTACATTATGTGTTCGTGTGTGTGTCTGGGTGCGTTTGTGTGTGTGTGTGTGTGGGTCCGTGTGTGTTTGTGTGGGTGCGTGTGTGTATGGGTGTGCATGCATATGTGCGTATGCGTGTCTGTGTATGCATATGTGTGTGTGTGCACGTGGGCGCGTGCGTGTGCATGTGCCTGTGGATGTGGGTGTGCATGTGCGTGTGTGTGTAAATGTGTGTGTGTGTGTGTGTGCGTGCGTGCATGTGCATGTGCATTTGCTTGTGTGTGTGAGTGTGCGTGTGTGGGTGTGTGTGCGTTTGTGTGTGCGTGCACGTGTACATGTGCGTGTGCGTGTACCTATGTGTGTGCATGTGCATGTGTGTACGTGTGAGTGCGCGTGTGTGTGTGTGTGCGAGTGGGCGTGTGTGTGTGTGTGTGCGTGTGAGTGGGCATGTGTGTGTGTCTGTCCTTATGTGTGTTGGGTTGTGTTTGTGTGGGTATGTGTTTGTACGTGTGTCTGGGTACGTAGGTGTGTGTGGGTGTGCATGCATATGTGTGTGTGCGTGTGCATGTGTGTTTGTGGGTGCACGTGTGTGCACGTGTGTGTGGGT
>CM034148.1:466429918-466432418 GCA_019776745.2 Taxus chinensis
GCGCACGTGTGCATGTGCGTATGCATGTACGTGTGCGTGTATGATGCGTGCACGTGTGCGTGTGTGTGTGCGTGCGCGTGTGTGCGTGTGCGGTCATGTGTGCATGTGCGTGTGCATGTCCGTGTGTGTGTGCATGTGCCTGTGCATGTTCGTGTGCATGTGCGGTCATGTGTGCATGTGCGTGTGCATGTCCGTGTGTGTGTGCATGTGCCTGTGCATGTTCGTGTGCGTGTGCGTGTGCATGTGCGGTTACGTATGCATGCACGTGTGCGTGTGCGTGTGCATGTCCGTGTGTGTGTGCATGTGCCTGTGCATGTTCGTGTGCGTGTGCGTGTGCATGTGCGGTTACGTATGCATGCACGTGTGCGTGTGCGTGTGCATGTGTGCTTTTGTGTGTGCGTGTGTCCTTATGTATGTGTTTGTGTGTGTGTGGGTGCATGTGTGTGCGTGTGGGTGTGTGTGTGTATGGGTGCGTGTGTGTGCGTGTGGGTGTGTGTGTATGGGTGTGCATGCATATGTGCGTGTGCGTGTGCGTGTGCGTGTGTTTGTTTATGCATATGCTTGTGCGTGTGTGTGTATGTGGGCGTGTGCGTGTGCATGTGCATGTGCATGTGGATGTGCGTGTGTGTGTGTGTAAATGTGTGTGCGTGTGTGTGTATGCGTGCATCCGCATGTATGTGTGTGTGTGCATGTGTGTGTGCGCGTGTGTATGTCTGTGTGCGTGTGCATATGCATGTGTATGTGCATGTCTGTGTGCATGTGTGTGTGCATGTGCATGTGCATGTAGGTGTACATGTGTGTGCATGTACGTGTGCGTGTGCGTGTGTGTGCATGTACGTGTGCGTGTGCGTGTGTGTGCATGTACGTGTGTGTGTGCGTGTGTACTTTTGTGTTTGTGTGTAATTACGTGTGTGTTTGTGTGTTTCTGTGGGTACGTATGTGTGCGTGTGTGGGTGGGTGTGCATGGACATGTGTGTGTGCATGTGCTTGTGCATGTGTGTGTTCCTGTGTATGTGCATGTGCGTGCGTGTCTGTGTGTGTGGGCGTGTGTGTGTGTGTGCGCGTGTGAATGTGCATGTGCATTTACGTGTGCCTGTGTGTGTGGATGTGTGTGCCTGTGCATGTGTGTGTGTGCTGGTGGGTGCGTGTGTGTGCGCGTGTGCCTGTGCATGTGCATGCATGTTCCTCTGTGTGTGTGTGCATGTGCGCGTGTGTGTGTGTGTGTGCGTGTGTGTGTGCGTGTGCGTGTACGTGTGTCCTTTTGTTTTCGTGTGTGTCCTTATGTGTTTGTTTGTGTGTGTGTGTGTGTGTGTGGGCGCGTGCGCACATATGTGTGTGTGGGTGTGCATGCATGTGTGCGTGTGTGTGTGCGTGCGTGTGCGTGTACGTGTGTCCTTTTGTTTTCGTGTGTGTCCTTATGTGTTTGTTTGTGTGTGTGTGTGTGTGTGTGGGCGCGTGCGCACATATGTTTGTGTGGGTGTGCATGCATGTGTACGTGTGTGTTTGCGTGTGTGTGTGTGTGCGTGTTCGTGTGCGTATGCGTGTGCGTGTGTGTGTGCTTGTGCATGTGCGTTTTCGTGGGCGTGGGTGTGTGTGTGTGCTTTTGTGTGTGCGTGCTTCCTTATGTGTGTGTTTGTGTGCGTGCGTGGGCATGTGCATGTGTGTGTGTGGGTGTGCATCTGCATGTGGTTGTGTGTGTGTGTGGGTGTGCATGCATATGTGAGTGTGTGTGTAAATGCTTTTGTTTGCACTTGTGTCCTTATGTGCGTGTTTGTGTGTGAGCTTTTGTATGTGTGTGTTACCTTATGTGTGTGTGTGTGTGTGTGTGTGTGTGTGTGCTTTTATTTGCACATTTGTCCTTATGTACGTGTTCGTGTGTGTTTTTGTGTGCGTGTGTGTCCTTATGTGTGTGTGTGTGTGTGTGTGTGTGTGTGTGGGTGTGTGTGTGTGCATGTGCGTGTGCGTGTGCTTGTGCATGTGTGTGTTTGTGTTCATGTTCGTGTGCACGTGAGCGTGCGTGTGCGTGTGCTTGTGCTTGTTCTTGTGTGTGTGCTTTTGTGTGCGTGTGCATGTCCGTGTGTGCTTTTGTGTGCGCGTGTGTCCTTATGTGCGTGTTTGTGTGTTTGTGTGGGTGCGTGTGTGTGTGGGTGGGCGTGCATGTGTCCGTGTTCGTCTACATGTTCATGTCTGTGTTAGCATGCATGTGCGTGTGTGTTTCCGTGTGCGTGTTCGTGTAGGTGTGCATGTGCGTGTGCGTGTGCGTGTGTGTGTGTGTGTGCGTGGTTGTACGTATGTGGGTGTGTGCTTTTTTGTGCGCTTGCTTTCTTATGTGTGTGCGTGGGTTCATGTGTGTGTGTGTGTGTGTGTGTCTGTGCACACGTGTGAATGTGCGTGTGCGTTGGTGTGTGCCTGTGTGTGTGCATGTGTGCTTGTGTGTCTGTGTGTTGGTGGGTGCACGTGTGTGCACGTGTGCGTGTGTGTGCATGTGCCTGTGTGTGTG